>BQKN01065901.1:52643-69498 GCA_022839385.1 Asparagus kiusianus | reverse complement strand
AATAGAAGCTAGAACTAACGTAGAAGCATGAATTAACAAGTGTGAAGTTACTTCGAGCATGAAGCTCACATCTATATTTTAGGGAAATGGTCTCCGCTCAGTGTCTAATTTATATTCATATTACAAAAAGATATAAAAATATATGTTATGTGTTTCAAGTTACTATTGTTAGCTACTATTGTAGATCAACCAAACAATCATTAGCTACTTCAATAGTGGAGCATATCAATATTTTGAAGAGTTTAGTGTTATTAAAATCTTCATTTTGTAATCATATTAGAAAAAAGTATGGCTAAAAGATCAAATTGGCCCATGTACTTGGGCTTGATTCTCAAATTGATCCTTGTACTTTATTTTTTTCTCAGCTTAGTCCTTGTACGTCATGTTAGATATAAATTAGTCTTATTTTAACTTTCTGTTAGAAAATCCGTTAAGTAAAAATTCAAAGGATGGTTCTACCCTAAACACACCTTTCTTGAAAAGATCAAATATAATTTCTGTTAATTTTGCTTTGGTTCCTTAATAAACTGATACATGAAAATACTCTGTTTAGTAAAAAGTCTGAAACATTCTCCTTCATTTCTCAAACATATTCTCCTTTATTTCTCAAACATGTCAAAACTCAACAGTTTCTAGTATTATTTTGAGTACTGCTTGTGGAATGAGTTGAAGGGAAATAAGTGCTTTGTCCCCTATTACCAATGACAATAACTTGCATTAAAAACAACATATTTACCAACCATTCTCCCATCACAAGCTCGGATTTAGATCCTCTCCTAAGGAATAGTATTTCCTAAGAGCTCCTAATGCATATCAACCATTCATATGACCTCCTCGTTTTTTGTGCTCATACACAAAATCAAAGGTCGAGATGCGTTAGGAGATCTTAGGAAACAGTATTCCTTAGGAGAGGATCCCAATCCCACAAGCTCACCCTATAATAACACATTGTGGCACTCAAAGAAGATTGGTTAGAAAAGGAAAAAAGGAAATACAAAAACCGGATGAAACCCTAATATGATATCTAACTACATTTACATCGATCAGATCCACTTGACACTCTCCTATCATTGTGGCGTTGTTCTCAGTTAAAGCACTTGATCTTGAACTCACGTTTCCAACAAGAGGGCACAAATTCATTTATCCTCGGCCATTTGTCCCTGCATTCCATATCAAAGAAGTTGGATTTTTGAAAAAACAACGTGTCTTGTGTATCGGTTTGTTATGCAAACGAAGGAAACTTAACAGGAACTATAACCGTCTTTTGAGAAAAGCTGAGTTGGGGTAGAATTGTCTTTTTAAATTTTATTCAATGGATTTTCTAATGAAAAGTTAAAATAAGACTAGGTTTATCTCTACCATGAGACACAAGGACTAAGTTGAGAGAGGAAAAAGTACCAATTTGAGAATTAAGTCCTAGTAGAATCGGTTTGGTCTTTTAGTCAAAAAAGGTATTAAGCAGCTTGTTCATCAGCCCAATCAACATTAGGCGTCTAAATGATAGGAGCCTATATGTTTACAATTATCTTCTCATGTAAAGGTCGCCTTCCTGATGCCAGGAGTTGGTCTTTGAGAAGCTGATACTTCCCTTTCTTTTTTTTCCCCCCCTTTTTGTTGTTGTTTCTCATGCTTAGTGTTAATCTTGATCTCCCATTTTAATTATTTTTTTTCTGATGGGAAACTGATCTCGGTTGGCCAAAAATTGGGCAACAGTCTTTTCTCCTTACTGATGCAATATCATGAAGAGGTAAAGCATGCCCCCCAACAGAAAAACATGGAAATGTTGGATCGAACTGCCAATGCTTTGAGAAAGAGGGGGTAATAAATCAAGCCAGGATACCAAGAGGCATGAATTAAACACAAGACTCGTAAGCCCCACTGCCTGTTTCTTTCAATTCAACAATACTTAGTATGATCTAATAAAAAAAAGATCAATAGGGAAGATCTCAAAATTGACTTGCCTCTCACTACAGATACTCTGCACCTCTTTGAGCATCTCTCTCTCTCACTTCTACATAATCTCAGCCCTTTTATACATTACGTAAGGGAGGGAAGAATATAAATTACAAAATAAAAAAAAATAAAAAATACCCCTTTAATTGCTATCAAGCAGATGTAGCCTCGTTAGCAATCCACTTCCACACTTTAAGCTCCCCGGTTCCATCTCCAGTAAAAAATAGGCCACCAGGACCTATTTGTATAGCTCTTATCTCCTCCTTTGCAAAAATCTTACCCCTCTCGTTGAATCTTATAACAGAAAAAAAAATATATCAAAGTATATAGAATAAACAAAATGGCAGAGCTTAAGCTGAAGGCAAAGGTTTGAATGCTGATTAATGTACTTACGATGGAAGGTCATAGATGCGAACAGTGTTATCATTGCTGGCACAAAACAATACTGGTTTGCCTTGAGCATCATGCATCCCGCATAGCGCAAGCACTCCCTGGGGAAAGGGGAAAAAAATTGTCAGCAAGGCGAACTAGTTCAAAAAGAACTGGATGCACAAAAACATAAGTACAAATTTCCTAATGTCAGATGCCATCCTATTCAAAATAAGTTCTTAAGAGTTCAGAAAGATAAGATAGCAAGACTGTATTAACGGATGCTAGACCTGGGCATGGGAATTTAGTGCCAAGAGGCTACATTCAAGGAATGGGAACTCTTATAACAAGGCTAACAGCTTCTTGCCTACAGCTGGAAACCCAGTACGATATTATTGAGAATAGTCAAGGTTTTAAATGTAGGATATCAAGGAATAATCGGATGGCCAAAATTCATATTGGTTTGCGAATATCGGGAAAATATCGGGGATATGTGGTAAATATCAAAATGTCATAATGGATGTTTGCTTATATAGTATAATGCACTAAAATGTAATCTCAACATACTTAATAAAAGCTAAGCATACAAAATGTAAATAATATATGTTTAGGATCAGTAATCAATAAGGGTGTTAAACTGTATCCGTATCCGAGGAAATATTTGTAACTGTATCCGTTAAGATGATATGGTTACCCAAATCTATAATCGATAGGATATGGTTACGACTATGGTTTTGTAGTGAAATATCTGTATCCGTACCCGAAATATCCTAATACATATTAGTCATACTCTTACGATAGTTTTGATTCTTAAATTATGGATTTGTGGTTAATTTTGATGATCAAGATGTCTAATCTTAGCTTTTTAGTTATAATAAACATATTAACGACCTCTTTTGTATCACATGAACTATGTTTTTCTCAATACTATCTAATTTTCTCATATTCGTTTTGTATCCGCATGCATATCCTCTTATATATCTGCATCTATATCTGTAACCGTATCCGATTTTGGCGGATATGGATATGAATTTTCCTTACCGAGATATATCTGTATCCGTATCCGTATCCGAGATGGGTAAGTGGATATGGATATGATAAGCATCATATCCGAGCCGTATCCAGACCGAATGCACCCTTAGTAATCAACCTTGTAGAACAAACTAAAGTACAAATTAACGTTGCAACATTTCGTCTCATTTTTTAGGACAAGATGTCATTTGATATAATGAGAAAATCATGATATCCCGCCCGAGAATTGCCAAATGCGGTGTATTGTTTTACGACAAGCCATATAATAGGATACATCGGCCAATGTATTGGCTGATATATCGGCCATATCAAGAATGTTGGCTGATATATCGGTCATATCAAGAATATATCGGTCATATCAAGAATATATCGGTCATATCAAGAATGTATCAAGAATTTAAATTCCATGACTAATCTTATTAATCTAAATTTATATTCAAATCAAATTATAAAATCATAGAAAATTGATTCATCAAACATAAATTTTAAAACTTTTAACAATGCTATCTACTATTATCTAGAATCAAATAGATGAGTTGAAATTGTCTTACATGATACATCATTATGGCTTGAATTGGGTTGAAGTCTCTAAAATGCAACCCATTTTTCCAGTAAAATAGAAAGGAAATATATAAAGGGTACCTTTAAAAATATGTATTTGGTAGTTTCATTAATGTGATTGTATAATTTTTCACAATATGGTAACTCCTCGAGGACAGTTGTGAAAATTTTTAAATTATTCATTACGTAGTCTCACCATTTACTAGAATTTCTGGATCCGCCATTGAATACAAAGAGACCTTAAAAACATTAGGAAAAGACTTTTCCTTGAACCCCAAATGCTAAATTATCTTGCCATCAATGTGATCAGATGAGACGGTTTAGTGGTGGATGCATGAGAGCAGTGGCTTGCAGAGATGTGCTTGTTTTGACTGAATAGAACTCTTTAAAGAATACATCCACAGAGCAGCAGATTAGGAGTTCATCACCCACAAAACAACGAGTAGACTGAACAGCTAATTTGAGTGCATGGAATGTAGCTTCAGGTAGCAAAGAACAGGGTCGGCCAATTAGCCATTAACTATGAGCTTAATGGAAAGCATATTCAAGCATCCCCAAGATAAGGAGTCTATTACTGAAACTTCCACAATAATGGTGACCCAGGCCTCATTGTGGCAGCCAGCAGGATCACAAACATTGACGAAGAGGAGGATGCAGTAAGTGTTTTCATATGACCTTGTTATGGTGAAGAAGTTAGGCATAAAAATGACATGACACCATTCAACAACATGATACTCATGAGTAGCCTTGAACAATAATCTCACAATCATCCTCCATAGCATTTCAATGTAGAGTGTATGGTCGCTACTGTGCACATCAAGTAAGCCACCTTCAAGATACTAAGAGAAGGAGGTGATGAAAGAATCAAAAGACAGGCACCATGGTTGAAATATCAGTCAGATTCAAGTTTCTTTGGCTATAAACCATGAGGAAGACAATATGTAAAACTGTTTGTAGTGAAATCACTGTGGCTACAACACTCAGTACTCACATATGGGATAAAAGATTGTTTGACAGGCAGTTATAGGGAAATAGTTCATCTCCAAGCAAAAAAGTTCCCATCTCTTCGGAACATGAGTTGTTCCATATCTCATATAACCATACAATTGGTAAAAAAAGGGATGAGCAAGTCGAATATTAGGATGTGCAGGTCCAAAGGCCTTCTAGCATGATCTTGTAGACAGGCAAGCCTTGCTTAGAGTGAGGTCATAGGGGCTTATGTCCATGCCTGCAGCAAATGAATGCTTCGAGTTCAAAAATGGCATTTACCATCATTTGGGTCGAGATATTGATTAATGATGCCGATATTTCAATTCATGGTATTGGGGTCAAGAAGATTTGTACATATGAAATGAAATGCATCCTAACTATCAAGAGTCTCAAAACAATGTTCAAGGGAGGTCACTGAACTGTCGCTAGAGATAGCTATCTTTCACAAACTAACCTACAGGAAGATCTATATATTCTAAGATAGAAAAATCGTCTCCAATAGGCGAAGTTGGGCTTGGCTTGAGCGTGGATTGGAGAGGGAGGGGATCATTAGTAAAGCACTAGACCTTTGTGACCACATGTTAGGAAGAATCAACAATAAGCATCCAACGCAACTGTGCAAAATTGTTAATATTTAAACATTGAATATCATAAAGTCTGGTATCTCCATCTTTCTTGGAGAAATTGAGAGGAACAAGATTTAAGATATAATATTGATATTTCGAGGACTAAAATCTCTGTATCTTTGTATCTATCATGAGTTTGCTTCAACTTTCTCAGAACTGCTAAAGCCAGATTCGCTAATTCTACAATTCTGAAATTTCATTTTCGATCAGTGGCTTAAGAATGTTTTTACGGAAAACACCATTCAGAATGTTTGGCATGTTCTTGAAGAGAATCAATAAAGATGGATTAAGTCTTAATCAAAAGATGTATAATTCTGTAACTGATATTAAAAAAATTTCTAAGTTGATGAGGCATTTAAATATAAAAGTTAAGATTTACAGAGAATAAATTATGAAAATATTTTTCTTAATATTGCCATGCATAGCAAGTTCAAATGGACATCACAAGTATCAAACTTTTCAACAGATTTTAGGAGAAAATAGAAAATTTTCATATATCACCTTTATGCTATCCAGAGATGGCATAACTATGATAGAAGGAACTAATATATGGAAGGAACTACAGTCAACATCCTATAAGGTTTCTAGCAAATAAAAAACTGTTACATATCACCTTTATGGCTTTATCCCATGCAAAGAGGGCCCAACCCCCACCCCAAAAACCTACCTACCACTAAGCTACATATACCATGCCTCTTCCCAGATAATGGGGCCAATTACTCCATTCCTTTCACATGCATTATCCTGGCTCCTGCTAACCTAAAAAGTCTGTCCTTTAATTGGTACCGTTCAGTGATAGCATGTCACATAGTAATTCTAAATCAAGGACATCAGTAAGCTCATTCCCCTCTTTTAGTAACTCAGCTAAACAATCTGAAAGGGATTAAGAAGTGGTTTATAAAAGCAGAAGAAAAACAGTACTAACTAGCCCCGCAATTCATGGCTGGCCCCATTCGAACTTGGAAGAGAATGAAAATATTTCAAATGAGGGTTGACAAGGGATAGATATTATTCTTGAACATATTTATTAGAAGGAACTACTGAAAAGAAAGAATAAATGAATTCTTTTTGTTGAGGAAAAAAAAAAAGAAGTAATGAGTTTTAAGTAGAGAAGTTGGAGGAGATTAGGAAATTAAGTTACAAGAAGCTCAAAGAGGAGATAAACTCTTTGAAGCTTTTCGGGAATGGTTCCTTTTCTAGTTATATCAATGTTTTTTGTTTATTTTTGCGATATTGATGCATGTAGAGGAACCTTCACTAACTTGATTGGGTTATTTTGTTGCATGTATTAAAGGTTTGGTTATTTAGTTGAATGAAACATAATCTTTCACTTCCTCCATGTCAGTGTAAACTCATGATTTTTTTTAATGTGTCTGTAACTTGATAACAATCCTTTATGGAACTAGATAATATGTTCATCTTAACGGCTAGGTTGTAAAGTTTGCAGTAGTTTGTTGAGAACACCACATGAGTTAGAGGATGGCTTCAACTAGATTGAACTCAAATAAAAAGCAAAATAGTAATTGAGTATTCCAATGTGCTGCAAAACAATGAGCTAGACAGACCATGCAGAAGTCTTCTAACACTCTACTCAGTGCAAAAAGGTTCAGGAATCTGAAAATCAATCAAAAGCTTAATCTCCATTGTAATTAAAGACAAATAAGTGTCTGTAGCAATTGAAAGCAAAAGATGGATGTTTGGCACTACTCATGATATGATAACAAAGCATAAACTGTGGTTTTCATAGGCTTAATTTCATGAAATTTAGGGGGGAAATCAATCTCTAAGAGCCATATATATGTTAAAGGTAGAGGACTTGCATGTTCTTCATTATGAGTATATGTCACTTCAAGATTTCCGCTTTCTGTGGCGACCCAAACCTGTAAAGATAAGTAAGATAATAGTTTTAACTTTTAATACAGTGATACCTCAAAAAAGAACTTTAAATACAGTACAACCTAAAATGCCAAACTGTTCACCTTTACTGTTTGATCTAAAGAACATGATAGCAAAAATTGATCCCAACATAACACTGACATGACAACCGACTTGTGGTCAGTGAGAGTATGGATGCATTGTAAGGTTGTAAGATCCCAAACCTGAAACATAATGCAAGAGATTGAAGGATAAATATATGTTGCAGACCAAAGTATCCACTAAGATTCAGTAACGTACCCTATCTGTCATGGTATTCTGAATTGGCAAAATGGAGTTTACTTTTGAGAACAAATGAGAATATGGGTTAAGACGGAAAATATAATAAATGAAAGCAATGGGAAAGGAAATAAGAGATTGGAAAAAAAATCATAAAACTATCATACAGTTGAACATTAAACCCAGTTATGGTGATTATTCTACTCAAAAGACAACAATTTGCCACCAGGGATGAATTTACTGTCAAAATTCCCCATGCCCTAACTAATATTTTACTGCAGTGTAGTGCCCCTGTTGTGTTTGTGTCTCCCATCCATACATATGTTTCTTAGGTGTATAAGTGTTATCAATGTGCAAGACGCGATGTGGGGCCTAAAGTCTCTTTTATTCGCACATGAGCAAGGCGCAACCAATGTATGAAATATCGGCCGATATATCGCTACATAGGCCGATATATCGGTTTTGATGCTCTTCTGATATAATATTTATGAAAAAATTATTGTTTTTCGATTTTTACCACTTTTTCAGATATATCGGAAATATTGGCTGATATTTCATTGAGAAAATATCGGCCGATATTGGCTAATATCCAAATAAAAATGGTTATTGAGTTCGGTTTTGGTTTTGGTTACCATTAGACCCAAAAACTTAATAAATTTCCAAATCCAAATACCCTAAATCATTAGTCAATCTCATATTTCTCTTTCCTCTTCATTCGGCAGTCTAGCCCAAAAATACTAGGGGATCTCAAGTACGAATCTCTTTCTTCTGTCTCCACTCTCTCTTTCTTCTGTCTCCACTCTTTCTTTCTCCTCTAGTCCTCCTCTCTCTTAGCTCTCTCTCAACTCCCCCTCAGACTCCTTTGTCTCTCTTCCTCTCTCCTCTCTCTCAACTTCTCTCGCTCCCTTTTCTCTCTGTCTTCCTCTCTCTCCTCTGTTCATGTCCTCTCTCTCTGATCTCTACACGTATCTAACGTCTCTAGATATTGTATATCATTATCCATGGTGCAATTTCTTATGTTTAGAATACATTAAATATGTTTTGATTACATATTACAATGTTATGTTATATATGAACATCATCTTATATGACACCCCGATATTTTTTACATATCCCCGATTTTCAAAATACGATATAGATTTTAGCCATCCGATATTTTTTGATATTTTTGATATTTTGATATTTAATACATTGGGCACAACGCGATGCACGTGCCCGGTTGAAGTAAAGCGCATACCGAACACATAATTTTTCAAGATATATAATCAAGCATGAAAGAACATGTTTATGAATTTTCACACAAAAATATAAGATAAATTATAAACACGCCCAATCACGAAATAAGGTATTAATTTCTAATGCTAACGCATCCAACCTAGCATAGTTTTCCAAATCAAAAGTCAAATCAAGACTAATATCGAAGTAAACTCAAATAGTAAACGAGGATTAGTTAGAGTCCTCAATCGAGCTACTAAAAAGACCTAACGGGTTTATTTTGCTTTTCATGATATGGATTATTGGGTATAAAGACCCATTGAAATGTTAAAGAACAAAAATATACAAGGTTATGTCTTGCATACACCTTGCGCGAAGTGCAAGGTGCTTGCGACGTACAAAAGGCACTAGCGCATCAGATGTGGGGTGCTTCGCCACTGCCCCACATCGCAGGGAGCATGAGGCGCGCACCTTTGATAACACTGGATGTATCTAGAAAAACAGATTGCCGATAGAGATTAACTCTTTGAAGCTTAAGGGCCTGATGTATGTCCTTAGCTTGCATAAGGATTGACCTATGGTAAAATAATGGATGAGGTGCTTCAAAATCCAACTGAAATAGTGGCACTTGTTTTATTGAAGTGGAAATAATCTGTGTGAGAAACTGAGAATACAAATAACCCTTCAAGGTATAAGAATACAACAATCTCATTATCAAAAACATACTTATTACTAAAAACATGGATAACAGATGACATACAGAAAACAGTCAGTTAGTCTTTAACCTGCATTGGTTCAAGAAGAATTCTAAGATTCGGAATTAGTTCATAAAGGTGAAGAATCATAAAAGAATGTGGTAAACTGCTTGCATGAACTGCATAAAATAAGACAATAAGCAGGGTAGAACTCATGAAGCTGATAAACTATCATTTTCCAGAAGAATGAATATGACATAACAGGTAAGATAGTATTACTCTTATTGTCTCATCCATAGAACCAGAGTAAAGCCTCCCTGCTCCAATAACTAACGAAACTACAGCACGACAATGGCCAATAAGAGAAGCTGCCGGTTCAAAGCAGTTCCCTACGACGTTAAACTTCCAAGCCAGTATACGCCCATCCTGCAACCAAGCAAAGAACATGAAAATTCAGACCACCAATTAGGATCGATATCATAACACTCAAAATAGTATCGAAAGAACCACATTTAAAAAATTTAGAGTGGAAAGATGACCACCTGTGTTCCTGCAAATAGCATTTCATTACCAACCACCAACGCGTATACTAGTCCAACGGGTCCATTGAGGCTTAAATCAAGAGCTGTTTGAGTATTCAAAGCTCTGACTACATTAGTAGCCCCGATAAAAATCCACGGCCCCTCACTGATCATGCAACCAACTTCACTTCCCATACTAACAACCCCAACACACTACAAAAGAAAACCCATATGAGACAATTCAAAATAATCACCAAATTAAAATTCAAAACCATTAGAACACATCAAGACAGTAATTTACTTGGCCACTCTGACAATCCCAAACCCGAACAGTCTCGTCCTTGCTCCCCGAATACAGCTTATCTGAGCCCGAGGGTAATGCAATTCCTGTAATAACCTGCAAATCTCAATACCCATCAAAATTTCAAACTGGAAAAGGCGTAAAAGGGGGGAAATCAGCAAAAATATCTCACCTTTTGGTGGCCTTGTAGAGGGGTAAGCAAAGAGAAGCTATCGCTAACGAACCAAGAGTGCAAGAACTTGCACCTCTCCCCGTAAGTACAGTTCCCGGCGATGAAATAGTTGCACAATTTATTCACCTGCGGCCGGGGCAGCCCGCCGTTGGCCCCGCCTCTGTCCTTGCCCCATTTGGAGGGTGGGGCCGGGTTGCCGCCGTTGTTAGGGTTTCTCCAGACGAGGCCCTGAGGGGGATTCTGGTGGTGGGCCCGCTTCGCGCCGGAGTCGAGTGACTGGGGGAGCTCGCTGTGGAGGTAAGGGCAGGGATGACGGTTGCAGCGGCCGGCCTGCCAATGGAAGCAGACCTTGTTGTAGCGATCTCCGCCGCCCCCGCCGCCGCCGCCGGGTTTAGAGGGGCCCATGCGCTGGTGGATTCGCTTGCTGCCGTATCGATCCCCGGGTTCGATATCCATCGACGCGGAGGAGACGAAACCCTAGGGAGAGGAAAGGGATCGGATCGGCGAATTGTGAGAAGGGGAAATTGCGAATCAGGAGGTTTAAGAGATCCTTCGCTCTCTATAATTGGAGTTAGGGTTTCGGAACTGGGGAAGTGTAAAAATAATATAAGCAGAAGAAGGAAGAGGGAATCGAAAACGAAGATCACTGCTTAGAATCGGCGGGGATCTTATTTACTTCCAGGGGCTGCGCTGCGACGAAGGAGACTAGCTTCGCCTGACATTGACATGCAATTAGGAGATAAAATAGGGCAAAATGGGCAGATTGGAATATTTTGTGCAGCCTTTAGGCATATATATTTTTTAGTTTTGTCAGATTAGTATATTTTATCGACTCTGGCGTCATATAAGCTTTAAGTTTGGCCAGAGTTACTGTTCTGATCAGTGCTGACGGGATTTCTTACATAAAACTTCAACATTAAACCCCATCATACTCCTAACCCCCTCCTCCTCCCCATCTCCCTCCTCCTCCTCCTCATCCTCTTCAACCTCCCCCTCTCCCTCCTCATCATCCTCTTCCTCCTCCCCATTGAACGTGAAGGTATCTACCAACACACCCGCACCCAAACAAGTGTGGCCATCCCATTTGATTACGCTTGTTTATCGCCCATCTACGACAATGATGACGAGGTTTACTCGGCGATGGTGACGTCCCGAACCTCGAGTTCAATCCGGGGCAGGCACGCGAAGGTGCACATGGCGGAAGCCTCTGATGATCTTGCTAAAAGGATTGAGGAGCAGCAAGAAACCATCAACTCTCCGAGAGAGATAATGGAACAACTTCTCGACAAGAAGAAGAAGAAGAAGACGACTTTGCGGAACTTGCGAAGATCCTCGAGAAACAGAGATAGGGAGCCTACTCCTCCTTGCTCAGCCGAAAGGGAAAATGGTCCCGGGTCATTTTCAGATGCTTCCTCGGGAAGAATGTCACATGCTGGTAGCACTCCTCAGGATAAGAGGTTCAACGAATTCTAGAGTTAGCTCAACACCCTAAAGCTTCAGAGGGATATAAGCGAGCTAGGGGTGGTTAGATCATATCCAATCGAATGGGATACGGTCCCTTACCCAGCGAAGTTCAAACCAATAAGCTTGGTCTAATTTAATGGTAAGGGATCTCTCTCACATCATGTTTACTACTTCCTGTCTCAAACAAGATTCCTCATGGGAAATGATCCTATCCTCACCCGACTATTCATCGACACCCTGAGAGGGGTGGCCTTTGAGTGGTTTCGTAAGCTGGAGCCAGGCTCTATCAGATCCTGGGCCGATGTCGAGAAGTTTTTCTTGTCCTATTTCTTCGATGACGATACAGAGGTATCAATGGCCACTCTTCTTGCAGACAAGCAGAAGAAAATGGAGTCGGTTAACAACTTCGTCAAGAGATTCAGGAATCATTCACTCCAGTGCTGGGACCAAGTCTCTCTAAGCACTCTGATTGAGATGTGTCGCAACAACTTCTCAATCAACATTCTGTCCAAGGTCGGCGCGGTAGAAACCCAGACCTAGAAGGAGCTTGTTTGCCATGCCGAGCAGGTGGTAAACATGATCAAAAGATTAGAAGCTGAAGAGCCACAACCTAAAAGGGGGACTTCAGAACCGAGTGCGTCTAGAAATCCTTCCAGAGTAAGAGGGAAAGAGATCATGGCTATCGATTCTATTCCAACGCCCAAACCAACTCAGAGGCAGAAGCCCAGGGCTGTTGAACAGCATCCTACGAGGCAATACGGCTTTAAGGAAGACCAAATTATGGCTACCTTCGATACTCTCCTCAAGAGCAATAGGATCAAGCTGCTAGAGGTCGTAAAGCCTGAAGACGTGAGCAAGATAGATGACCCAAATATCTGTGCGTACCACAGATTCGTTGGTCATCACACCTCCAAGCGCTATATCCTTAAGGATAAACCCCAAGCTCTTTACGATGCGGGAGTCTTAAAGAAGGATAAGGTGTAGAAGAAAGTAACCACGAACATGATCGCTCTCAAATTCGGGACAGATCTCCCTGAAGTCCACGCACTGGCGGGAGTCATAACTATCCCCAAAGCAGAACTGAAGATCGTCAATGACAATCCTCACAACTAAGGGAGAAAGGTCTTAGTACCACAGACCTTGCCATCAGGACATGTGATGTGGGTTCACCCCAATGTTCTCGCCGACGACCAGTGGACTTCCAAGTTGTCGTAGCAGTCTAGGGGCAGGGCTAAACTTTGTAATGTCATATTGTTAATGCTAAATGACAACGAGGCGAAAGTGACAACCCTCACTAACTCTGACAGTAGGGTAGATGCTTTGATCACCAGAGCAGGGAAAAACTTTGTCAAGAGCAACCCTCCGATGGAGGAAGGTCCAGTGAGACAGTCGGCGAGACCAATCCCAATAGTCCGATCAAATCATGACGAGCCGAGTTCAAGCGTTCAACCCTTTTGGTTCAATGTACTTGTATAGCTAAGAAACATTCCAGCCATGATTACCTTGTACAAGCTCCTACGATTATCCTACTTCACCTGGGAAGCTCTACGAGAGGCATTAGCTGGCTCAGAGGCTTTTGCCATGCACTTCTTACCTACTTTGTAGGAAGACGTAGAAAAAGGGTGCCAACAATGCTGCCAAACATCCCAGCAGTAGATTCCTTGCATCACCTTCACTCCCGATGACATGCTCATCAAGAGTACATCTCATGACCGACCGCTGTACTTCATAGGATATGTTGGTTCCTCTAAGGTGGGTAGGATCCAAGTCGATCTGAGATCTGTGCTGAGCATCGTTCCTTTAACACTGACCAAACATCTGGGGGTGCCTCAAAAGCGGTTATCTACAACGACCACCACCATCTTTGGCTTTAACGCCACTAGAACCAGGCCGATGGGGAAGATCCGGCTCAAATGCCGACTGGGCGACATGAAGACGGAGGTGACTTGCTACGTCATCGAGGAGGAACCTCCTACAACATGTTATTGGGTTGTCCATAGATCCACAACAATCGGATAGTCCCGTCCACGATACATCAATGTTTAAAGTACGTAGACGACGATGATCAAGTAAAGACGGTGGTTGCTGATAAACAACCCTTCAAAGGGGTTGAGAATTATTTCATCGATTCTCTACTCTACCAAGACTCTGAACTAGATCACAAGCCACTAGCTGAAGAACCTGGTAGCAGCAATGAGGCCGATAGTGAGTCAGAGAGCAATGATGGTCTTGTCTTGAATGACATTGAACCCATTGTAATTAGCTTTGGAGGCTTTGTTGTAAGCAGCACTGACGAAGTGGACAGGTTTATCCTGAATGAATATCCTAACTTTGCTTACTTATCGTCTAGTCCAGAGTCTGGTAATGATAAGTTTAGCAATTTGATCTCAGTGTTAACAATAACCCTTCCCTACTTTTGCCTGTGTACTCATCATTTGTCACTAACAAAAAAATGATCGAGTCCTCTCAAGCTATCTTTGTCATACCTGCTGAAATAATTCTCAGCAAGAGATTATCTTTAGAAAGATAGACCAACCCTTACACACATTGTGGGATGGGTCGGACGAAGATGAGCCCGCTCCTCAATTCTCAAGCTATGGCTGAGTCGTGAAGCGCAAGATGGAAAACATGGGTTATGACTTCATCTGCAAAGAAGGTTTGAAGTATAGCAAGGGTCGGAAGACGCCCCTCCGACCTACCTACGTACCTAAGGTAAGCCTGACAATTACTATGGCAAAACTCGAAGAGGGATAGGTTACTCCTCCTCTTCCTCGGGGTTGTACTGCAATTTTGACAAAATGTTCGACGATGCTCACTCGGACGATCAATCGTCAAAGTCCTCGACTTAGGATTCAGATGTCAGCATCGGGGCCCTTTTCAAAGACTTCATGGTCAACATGACTATAGTTGATCCTACCGAAATCAAAGAGGATGGCCAGATCCAACTTTACGACGAAGTTTGGGACCAACATGTTAGTGCCTAGTGGAGTAGTCACTTCGAACAACGTCAACCACCCACAGAAGATAAAATCCTCCAGATAAATATAGGAGATGAGGCTAATTCCAAACCCATATTCATCAGTGACAATTTACCTCCCCAGGAGAAGAAAGACCTTATATCCATTATCCGAGAGTATATTGACGTCTTCGCATGGAGTTGTGAGGACATGCCCGACCTTAATTCTCAGATCGCCATGCATCGTTTTAACATTAACCGGACGCCAAACCCGTTAAGCAACAGCAGAGACGGTTTCGTCCACAAATCATGGAGATGATCAAAGCCGAAGTGAAGAAAGTAATCGAATCAGGTTTCATCAAAGAGGAGCAACACCCTGATTGGATGGCTAACATTATTTCAGTCCCGAAGAAGAACAAAAAGATCCGTATCTGCATCGACTTCAGAGACCTTAATACTGCCTGTTCGAAGGACGAGATTCCCTTGCCCATCACCAATGTCATTATCGACAATACGTATGAGTTTGAAAGAATGTCCTTCATGGACGGATTCTTAGGGTATAATCAGATCAAGATGTACCCCGAAGATGAAAAACACACTTCATTCAAAACTTCGGTGGGGGTGTACTGTTACACAGTTATATCCTTCGGACTTAAGAATGTCGACGCAACCTAACAACGTGCCATGAGCATCATCTTCCGAGATCATCTACAGAAGATAGTCGAATGCTACGTAGATGACCTAGTCGTGTAGAGTCACGACAAAAACGATCACCTTCAAGCCCTGAGAGCTATGCAAGACTTCATGCGGTCCCATCAATTGAAGATGAACCCCATGAAATCATTCTTAGGCATGACGAGTGGTAAGTTCCTCGGGTTCGTCATCACGACGAAAGGGATCCACATTGACCCAGACAAGGTGCGAGCGATTCAAGATCTCCAACCGCCGAGGAATATCAAGGAATTGAGAGAACTACAAGGACGTCTGGCTTACATTCGAAGATTCATCTTAAATTTTTCGGGTAAGTGCTAACCCTTCTCTAAGCTGATGAAGAAAGGCATTTCCTTCGTGTGGGATGAGCCTTACCAACAAGCATTCGATGAGATCAAAACTTATCTCTCGAATCTTCCTATATTGGCAGCCCCCGTCTCAGGAAAACCTTTCCTAATCTATGTGCTAGCGATGAAGCATTCTCTCAGAGCTCTCTTAGCACAGAATGACTGTAAGGACCGTGAATTTTGATACTAATTAAAATAATTTTTTAGTATTTTAAAATATTTAATTATTATTTTTAGAAAAGTATTTGTATTTTCTCGGCCTTCTAGAATTTTCTATGATTTAAAAGTCTAAATTTTATATTTACTTAGATGATTTTAATATTTATAAATTTATTTTGTGCGGTAAAAATTTCTGGAATTTATCTGTTATGTTACTGATACTATTACGTATCATTTTGAATAATACGTAGTAATATTATTATTAATACGTATATTTTCGTATAATATGTTGTATTATTATTTCATATTATTTTGTACAATTTGTTGTATTATTTCTACTGTTGCATATTATCAGTTGTATTAGTACAACTTGTACGTTTTATTGCATAGATAATTATCCTATAATTATTCAATTTTAAATATAAGTAATTGTAATTTTTTTATTATTCTTGTTTTATTGTATAGTTTATAGTATCATTTCTTCAGTTGCGTATCAACGGTTGTATTAATACAACTGGTACATTTTTATTTATAGATAATTATTTCATAATTATTTTGATTTTTAAATATCAGTAATTATTTATTTTAATTAAATTTTGTTTATACCCTAATCCTAACCATAACCCTAA
>BQKN01065901.1:22113-49574 GCA_022839385.1 Asparagus kiusianus | reverse complement strand
ACACACACACACACACACACACACACACACACACACACACACACACACACATATGTTTTGGTTTAATTTCTTAGATATGAAACAAATATATTTTCATATACATACTCATATGTTTTATTTTCTAGTGTATTTGTGAAAATATTGTATTTTTAGTTTATAGACTTCATAACAATAGTTTACATTTTTCTTCAAGTCTATAAAATCATTTTGTATTGTTTCAAAACATGGTTAAGCTAAAATGTCAAAACTCATATGTTCACATTTTCATATTTTGGACTATTTTGTAAAATGATGATATTTTTTATTTGGGAAGTCCTTTTTGGGAACCAGTCTTTGTAGCATGTTTATTATCATGTCTACAATCATTCTCCAAAGTTTTATATTTTTTGGAATTTATTTGTATTTTTAAACAGGGTTTTAAAATCAACATTTCACTTTCAAACCTGAAATATTTTGTATCAGTTTGCGGTCGACTGCCACGGTCGACCGCGCCTATATTTTTCTCTAAGTGGGTAGCAGAAACTTCCGCGATCGACCGTCAAGCTGAAAATTCCCACGATCGACCACCACGGTCGATCGCCAAGCTCTCTGGAAGTTTTCTCTGCTTTAATGACCTTCGCGGTCGACCGTCACGGTCGACCGCCGCACTGTCAAATCTGTTCCAACGGCTAGTTTTTAGAGCCGTTGTTGAGCTGGTTTTTTGGTCTTTTCTTGATTTTCTCTTGGCTTTGGGGTTTCATATAAATACACCCTTATACCTCAGTTTTCAGTAGCAATCCAAGAGGTTTAACAAAGTTTTAATCAAGGGTTTAAGTTTGTTTAAAGTATGTTTATAATCTTTTAAGCATTTGAGTGTTTCGGTTTTGTAAATCAATTCCACAAGAGCTTGAGAAGATCATCTATTTAGTGTTTGAGCATCCAACTCTTCTCCTTCCACTCTTGATCTATTGAGAAGTTTTCTAAACTCAATAAAGCTTTATATTTTATATTGTTTGATTGTCATTTTATTAAGCTAGTGTTCATATTGAGTTTAGTTGATTTTATTTTCTCTTTATTTACATATACACAACCATTGAGCTTATTGTATTTACATTCATAGTATAATTGGGTTGTGGGTTTGTGTACCTTAGAGAGTGATGTTATAATTCGTCCTCATCCATTATAGAGAACAAACACTTTGTATTGTGCTTTATTGTGAGATCACTTTGTAATACACTTATACACCGAGAGAAGTGTGTGGCGAGAGTCGGGGATCGTCCCAAGAGGAGTGGTGTCGGTTGATGAACCTAGGGAGAGGTTGTATCCGAGCACTTGAGGGAGACACGTCTAGTTTAACACTTGAGAGGGTGTAGAGTGGGATTACAAGAGTGTGTGAGTTGTAGAGTTTTCGGTAAACTAGAAAACCATATTGTGTGGTGTAAATGTTATTCGGGTAAATGTAGAAAACCCGGTAGTGATAGTGGAGATCTCCGCAAGGTGAGGAGCGGAGACGTAGGTCAAGTGGTTAGACCGAACTCCGTGATCATATCGTTTTGTTTGTGATTGCATTGGCGCACTTATTTTTATGTTTATATCTTATGTCGCCTTTGTATATTGATTGTTGATTATATTGCCCACTATCTAGTTTAGATTGTTTACCCTTGTGTTATTTATATATCCTTGCATATATCCCATAGTATATCTCATTGCTAGGATATTTACATTTGTTCATATTGCTTATTCTTGCTTGTAACATATTGTATATCTCTCTTGCAAGAATAATTTGTTAATTAGTTTTAATTAACATAAAATCGGATTAGATTAGCATAAGACCCTAATCACACCCCCCTTCTAGGGTCTAACAGCGCCCAGATCAGACCGCGGACCCGCACCGTCAACGTCAATTTGTTCGACACAACTCGAGGCAAGATCTCTCTTTCTCAAATCTAAATTTAAGATTTATTATATATTATATGCATATTTTGTCTGTATTGTGATTGGTTATAGTTTTTAAATTGTGATATAATTTTATGTGTGGATTGTTTGATAATATATGAGAATAACTGATATTGTAAGGATAAGAATTAATAGATTATTATTTTTGAAGATTATTTTGAGAATAATTATGTTGAGAAAGAATTTATTTGGAAAAGGAGTTGGTTTTGAATAATCATTAAAATAGATAATATAAATTAATTTATTTCGAAAAGGGTCATTTTGAGTTGTTAAGTTATTTCAGCAAAAGAATTATATTTTTGATAATTATGATGATTTAAAGGAATTTATTTGTAAAAAGAAATATTTATTTTGGGTTTTAAGTAAATTATGATTTTGTGTAAGTAGTTGTGGACTATGACATTTCATGTGCAAAACAATCACGGTTTTTTTATTTTACCTTTAACCATAGTTATATTTGATGTTTTTAGTTGCTAAGAATTTTTATGAGTAGTTTTGAGATTCGGATAATAAGATATTGATGAAACCGGACTGTATGCATGTTTTACTGATTTGTGATTACATTTCGTGTTTTGTGAATATTTTACTATATTTGACATGTCTGCTTTTATTGTTCCTGGTTGTGTTGAGAACCTTAGTAGTTCATGACTTAGTGGCCTCGTGCGTCATGAACAGACTTAGTGACATGTGTGAGTGTGTTAACTGAGTTTAGGTGGTGAACCCGAGTTTCAATGAGGATTATGGTTAACTTAGAAAATAAGAAGAGTTAGGATGGAGAAGTTTATGTTCATGTGATCGGATAAGGCTGTTGATGTATCTTCTAGACTCGCACCAGTGAACCGTTTCGCATTAGGGTTAGTTTCTTGGGCCAAGTGAACCGTTTCGCACTTGGTTAGTGAAATCGTTTCGTCACCCGAGTTTTGCTTGAGTTCGAACCAGGCCAAAATTGGATTATATGTAGTCCTCTTACCGAACCGTTTCGCGGGTTTGGATGCACATAGGGGATTCGTGAACAGTCAGTTATCCGATGATATGAGCGTTGACTCTGTGTGATATGTGAACCAGTGACCTGTTATATGATGGCTAGTTACATGACCTCGTTTCTTAGCTAAGTATGATTTTTTGTGAGATGTAGGCCAGTTGTATTTTCTTTTCATACATAGATTGAGGTTAATATTTAATTATCTACAATTTGAGACATGTGTTATATACATGAGGGTTTCCTTGTTTGGATTATTTCGCTCGATGTACTATGTCTCTTGTTGTCGATTTTTTAAGTATTAATTTCATCTAGCTGTATGACCTTATCACTTGGATGATTATTTCGATCACTAGCTGCATGACTTCGTTACCCGATTGATTTATGGATTCTTATGATTATCATGTTTTAGTAATGAATTTGCATGTTGATTTTGTCGGATTTTTAGTTGCACGTTCTTTTGTCATTTCTATTATCGTATCGTTTTTCGCTTGGGTTTTCATTCGTCCTTTTCTTTTGTGGGGTCTTTTCGTGTTCCATGCACGCTGATGTACTCCTTTTTTTCTCTGATGTACGTCAGACTTAGAGGAAGAAAAGGTTCAGCTTGGAGATGCGCCAGAGCCAGGATATTCTCAGCAGGAGTGTCTTGCAGACGGAGCAGAAGAAGAATCCGAAACTTAGTTATTGGTCCTAGTTATTTTTGTAGTTCTTTAATTTCTTTTTATCAGTGTATTTTTATATCTCTCTAGTATTCAGTTGTTTAGTTTTGTATAAGGGCATGTTTGACCCGAATATTATGTCTTGGATGATATTTCTTTGTAAAACCCCGAAAATTTGAATACTTTGTGATAAATAATAATAAATATGTTATATGGTGAAAAATAACATATTTTGATATTTAAGTATGCTAAAAATTGATTTGAGATCAATTCAATGTATATATGTGAATTTACGAGTGCAAATGCACAAATCAAGAAATCTTGAAATATGACCAATTAAGATATTATATGTTGTACACACTGATACAGTTATAATCTGGGAAAACTCAAAAGACCAAACTTGTAGGTCTCTTCAACATCTTTCCAATGAATCTTAAATCATCTCATTCTGAAGTCGGATAAGAAAGCTACAGTCATTATACTGAATATAGATTTTAGAATACCGGGCTGTTTCCAGATCTGTTTCAGGTTTCGGGTTGGGTTTTGTTTAACCCGAACCCAATTGATACCCTAAGTATATATATTCGTTTTAAAGCTTTATTAACCCTCTTTTAAGCCCTAATAACCTCAGCCACCTCCCTCCTCAAACCCTAACCCAATTTGTGAGCTTTGAGAGAGATCTAAGGATGTTTATTGAAGGAAAGACAAAGATTTGCGATGATTGGCAGTGGAGAGGCCTTGTGCTCATGTCAAGGAGTCCAACAAGACCTTGAGGCAAGATTACCCTCATCCAAACCTTCCTTATAAATGAGCTAAAGATTTAAGAGGTTTAAAAATGATGTTTTTCATGCTTGAGTTTAATTTGTCATGTTAGAACAAAATAAGATTTTTATGATAAAATGTTAATCCATTGTTAGAACTGAATAAAGGTTTACCATGTGAAAATCCTAGTTTATTTGAAAATGCTTGAGTTCTTGTAAACTAATAAGTAGTTCAAATGAAATGCTTGAGTTCTTGTGAAAATCCTAGTTTATTTGAATATGCTTGAGTTCTTGAAAATCCTAGTTTATTTGAAAATCCTAGTTTAATTCAATGTATATATGTGAAAATCCATTGTTAGAACTGAATAAAATGCTTGAGTTTAATTTGTAAACTAAGATTTACCATGTGAAAATCCTAGTTTATTTGATTATTCGAGTTCTTGTAAACTAATCATGCTAAAACCTAAGGTTGTGATATCTAGGATTGAAATCAAGTTTTAAAATGAATTACATCTGTTTTGATGTGTAATTCTATCATACTTAAATAATCAATTTCATTTATATATGAGATATTAAAGAGAGCTACTAATGATATATATATATTCTGCAGAAAATTGTTACACTTGTATAAGATTTAGCTAAAAATTTGAGATGACAAATAAACTCCAAATTAAGCTAAACTTGTTCCAAATGAAAGATATATAAATATAGTTTCTAAAACACAAAATCATTCTTAAAAAGAGTTTCTATAGAAAAATATATGTTCTTTTTACTAATAACATATCCTACAGAAAAACTGCTGCACATATATAATGTTTAATTGGAAATTTGGGATAATAAATGAACTCCAAACTAAAACAAACTTATTCCAAATGAAATATGTGTGAATCAAGTTT
Organism: Asparagus kiusianus; assembly: GCA_022839385.1. Taxonomy (NCBI): domain Eukaryota; kingdom Viridiplantae; phylum Streptophyta; class Magnoliopsida; order Asparagales; family Asparagaceae; genus Asparagus; species Asparagus kiusianus. The sequence goes on along the minus strand of BQKN01065901.1, from coordinate 44,344 downwards.
TCAAAACAGAAAACCATTTCTAAAAATAGTTTTCCTAGAGAAAGATATACTCGTTTTACTAACAACAGTCCCGACTACTTTCTGAGCAACATTTGCCTAGTTTTGAATTTGTTTTCTTGAGTCTGTTTTTGCGCCATTGTTGAAGTGCGATCACGGAGTTTGAGCCGCTCGATGTTACACCCATAGTCATGAAAATGTTGTTATACATATGTGAGTATCCCTAGGGGATTATGATGAAATATTTTTATATTTACACACCTGAGATTGTGAGTTTTTACACCGCAAATGAGACCACGAGGATTTTTCACTCCACTACACGTATTTGTCGATCCGCAAGATGATGTGATGATACTTATTGGTCGATCCGCACGATGATGTGATGATACCTTTTTGTCGATCTGCACGATGATGTAATGATACTTATTTGTCGATCTGCACGATGATGCGATGATACTTATTGGTCGATCCGCACGATGATGTGATGATACCTTTTTGTCGATCCGCATGATGATGTGATGATACATATTTGTCGATCCGCACGGTGATGCGATGATACCCTTTTTGTCGAATCACGCAAGTATATGTTTTATTGAGAAACCATAGAGAATTATTGACCCTGAGTTTTTGGTGGATGCCCAATGTGATATTACTCGTTGTTTAGATACCTTATATGAGTACACGAGATACATATGTTGATATCTATTATGCTTTATTTTATAGTTATATTTTGTTCGTTTAGTTCATGGTTAATATGTAGTTATTTACTACTTGAGACATACGGTATATACATGAGGGTTTACTTATTTGGATTATTTCGTTCGACGTACTACGTCTTAAGTGATAAGTTTCTAAGTATTAATTCCATTAGGTTCAGGAAAAATGATCTAGGTAGACTATGCTTAATAGATAGAGCCTCCATTTCATCTAGTAGCTCTCCCCTGGGGGCGGATGGAGGTAATCTTGCTAGCGCTCTGACGCTCTTATTGTTGTATTTTTTATTTTATTTATTTTAACTTTCAGGCGGCTTAGAGCACCAGAGAGTCGCAGGATGACGAAGTTTTTGCATAGTTGCCGTGGCATGGTTTATTAGCAGGGATTCCACAACAGTCTTATGTTTCCACTCAGTCATTTGGGTTTGTACTCATATTGTTAAGGCAGTTTGCCTTAGTACGATTTCTAGTTAATTCATGTTGAGACATATCATGTTATTTTAGACTCCAGATGTATTTTAGTTATTCTAGTAGAGACATGATATCATTATGAGATATTTCTTTCTACATCATGTCTATTATATTTTTATTTCCCTTATTTTCTTATTTTGTACCTTTACTTATACTTGATTCCACTAGAGGATATTACTTTGATTGGTGAAATATATTGTTACACAGTGAAGGTGCATGACAGGTTTGATATCTTTGGGTTCACCTTAGACTGCGGCCAAGTGTGAAAACAGGGGCGTCATAGTTAGTATCAGAGCTCTAGTTCCAGTATCCTTAGGATCATCCTGTGTTGAGTCGTGGAGCTAGAATAGAGTTTCTCAAGATTCATGTATAGAGTCCGCTAAGAATTTCCTAGAATGAGTGAGGATGATATATGCGTATATCTCAAAATTTTGGAATTTTTTTTGATAACTATTTTATGTTGATTTCAAAGTATTTGCGTGAATACTATGTGTTATGAATAAGTATTGTGATACGTTATGTATATATATATATTTGCGACCTCATTAACTGTGTTAATTAAGCTCTCTTCTTGATATTATAAATATTGGGACGAGGACATGGTCGAGGTAAAACTTATACCCGGAGGGCTGGGCAAGTAAAGCCCGAGCCGCAGCAGGATCCATAGTATTTGATCGACTTCATGACATCATTTACAACAAGATTTTGCAGCACTCAAGGAGCGAGAGGCTTATCCATTTCCGCCAGCAGTACCACTTTCAGGAGTTTCCACCACCACTTGTACCAGTCGTGCTTATTCAAGAGGTAATACCAATGATTACACCATCATCACAATTAGCTGTTAATAGAGCTGCAAAGCAGGAGGCTTGATTCTTATAGAATAAGAAAGATACCGGACACTAAGAGCACACTAGTTTTAGGGCACACTAGATTCATATGCAGCCTATAAATAGAAGAAATATGTAGAAAAATTCTTAACATCGACTCGGTACCAAAGCAGAAGTTATATGTATTCAGCATAGAGGACATCACCGGGGGATAGCAACGACTTCAGATTTTCAACGGAGCAGTAAATATCACTTATTTGAGAGAATTTTATTTACTTATTCGACAAGCAATTAGAGCTAGTTTGATTAAAGCAGAGAGATATATCTATAGTTAATGAAGAAATCAAAACCATCATGGTGATGATGACAAGGGCAAGAGACTTATTGCGGGATCTAGAGAACCCCAACAACGGGGCAAGTATTTTACAACCAGCAACAAGGACAATATAAGAAGGGAGCACGACATGATTTGAGAGCGCCACAACAACGCAGAGTTCAGGGTACATGTTACAGTTGTAACAACATCTGACAAAGAGCGAACGACTTGTCGCAGTACACCAACAGTAAGCCAGCATGGCAGGGGTTAGGGTCGGTTGTCTCAGAGCCGCGATTTCTGCCAGCAACGGAAGATAGAGGCACTACCTATTATTCTGAGGATTGAGAGGCCAGTAGGCTAAATTTACATTATCCAGGAGATTCCTAAGGGACAGATGGTCCCATATATTTTTTCATCGTCGGTAGAGTTTATGTAGCCGTACCGCGTAATCATGGTGCGAGTGGAGCTTTCTTCGTGATTTCCTTTCCAGCTCAGACCTTCTTTTATTTAGGAATTTTGCATTCTTTTATCTTTCATGCCTTCATGGATAGGCTTCAGCTTGTAGCACATCCTTTAGACATACCATTATCCGTCTCTACTCCTCTAGGGGAGGTGTCCCTATTAGAGAGTATCTGTAGAAGTTGTGTCATCAGTCTAGATGAGTCTGAATTTCTCATAGACCTGACTGTGTTGCGGATGTCGGATTTTGATGTCATTCTCGGTATGGATTGGATTTCATCATACCATGTCAGTATCGAATATTTTGCTAAAACAATTAGGTTGTGAGCATTCGTTGGGTTTATATAGATAGTAGCAACCTCATAGGATAACCAGAATGTGGAGTCATTCCTGGCATACGTCAAGGAGGTGATGCTGAGGGATCGGAGTGCTGATTTGTGTGAGCTAGAGTTGTCTCAGTTTATCATGATGACTTTCAGGACAAACCTAGGTTACCTCATATGAGAGAGGATGAGTCCCGCATCAAGTTGCAGCATAGCATAGTACCGATAACCCGAGCACCCTATCATATGGCACCCGCTGAGATGAGAGAGCTACAGATTCAGTTAGATGAGTTGTTATTTCAGGATTTTATTCGTCGAAGTCATTCTCCGTAGAGAGCACCGGTCCTCTTCGTGGAGAAGAAGGACGGTAGCATATGATTATGTATAGATTATCGTGAATTGAACAAGTTTACTATCCGGATTAGATAAGATTTATGACTTGTTCGATCAGCTGTGGGGAGCATAATATTTTTTTGAAGATTGATCTTCATTTTGGTTATTTTTTATTACGGGTTCAGGAGATGGATATTCTCAAAACCACCTTCCTGACTCGATATGGGTCCTTCGAATTTCTGGTCATGCCATTTAGACTGACCTATACACCCGCGGTATTTATGGATTTGATGAACTAGGTTTTCCATCTATACTTGGACCAGTTCATGATTTTTATTTATCGATGTCATCCACATTTATTCAAGATCGAAGACAGAACACAAGAAGCATCTATGTTTAGCATTTCAGACTTTGCAGGAGCATCAGTTGTACGCTAAATTCAGCAAATGCGAGTTTTGACTATCCTAAACAGTGATAGGACATTCGTTGTCTATACGGATGTGTCATTAGCGGGTCTAGGAGGCGTTTTAATGCAGACCCAGAGAGTAGTAGCTTATACCTCTCGACAGTTAAGGATGCAAGAGTAGAACTATCTCACGCATGACTTGGAGCTAGCATCAGTAGTCTTCGCACTGAAGACATGGAGACATTATTTGTAGAGAGTATAGTTTGAGCTATTCACAGACCACCATTGTCTGAAGTACCTATTTTCTCAGAAAGAACTCAACCAGAGACAACGACAATGGGTCGAGTTCATCAAGGATTATGAGTTTATGATTTAGTACTATCCGGGAAAGGCGAACGTTGTAGCGAATGTTTTGAACAGAAAGCGTTGACACCAGAGTGCGACTTGAGGTACTCGTTGTGTCAAGATCTTCATACTCTTAGCTAGTTTGAATTTAGGCTAGAGATTAGCGGGACCGGTGCATTTTTGGGAGCTATGCCAGTGCAGCCGTCTTGGAGTGATAGAGTGGCTAGAGCTCAGTTAGAGGACACTTAAATTCAAACTCAGAAGGAATAGATTTCCAAAGAACCCAAGGCCGATTGGACCGTTAGGACAGATGGAGGACTTCAGATGAAAGTCTAATTAGTGATGCCAGCTAATGCACAACTAAAAGGGAATTGCTTAATGAGGCCCATTGTACTAGATACATAGTGCATCCAGACACAACAAAAATGTACAAGGACTTGAAGAGACTTTTTTGGTAGGACGGCATGCTTAGGGAGATTTTAGAGTATGTAGCTAAGAGCTCTACCTGCCAGCAAGTGAAGGCAGAACATCAGAGGCAAACAGGGACCCTACAACCTTTACCCATTCCGGAGTGGAGATGGGCAGATATTTCTATAAACTTCATTGTAGGATTGCCAAGATCAAAGAAGGAGAACGATTCAGTTTGGATGATAGTTGATCGGTTGACAAAGTCAGCTCATTTCATACAAGTAAAGACGACGTATAAAGTTTACGGCGGAGACTTATGCGAGGACATTGATTCAGGAAATCTTTAGATTGCATGGAGTTCCATAGACGATTGTATCAGATCAAGGCTTGGTTTTTACTTTGCATTTTTTGGAGGAGTTTCCAGGATTCATTCGGCAGCAAATTATCCTATAGCAGTGTATTTCACCCACAGACAGATGGGCAGACGGAGAGAGTAAACCAAATGTTGAAGGACATGTTGCGGGCATGTGTTATAGATTTCCATGTTAGGGAATTCAGCGATTTGGTAGATGGGGAAAACTTGTCCCGAGATATACTAGACCCTTCAGGATTTTTGAGTGTGTTGGAGCCGTGTTATATAGACTAGACCTTTCAGCATTGATGTTAAGTATACACGATGTTTTTCATGTTTCGATGCATAAGAAGCATTTACACTACGAGGAGCAGCAACGAGTGTTGGATGCACTAGAGATTGAACTTTAGGAGGATTTGACCACGATTGAAACCTTGAGAGTGTATTCTTGCCAAGGAGGACAAGAAACTTAGAAATAAAGTAATATATTTAGCTAAAGTTCAATGGAACCGGAAAGGAGCTGAGGAGGCTTCTTGGGAGCACGAAGAGAATATGCATCGCAACTTCCCGAACCTGTTTGAGCAGGTAAATTGATTTATTTATGTTTGGTTTTATGATTATCAATATGGTCATGTTTATATTTAACGCTAGAATGAGGGTATTAACATTTAGCTCCTAATCCTTCGGAACACATGGTATATATATGGGGGATTTCTTGTTTGGATTTTTCACCCGACATACTAGTTTCGCTTAGTTAGGGGTTAAGTGGGAGTATTTGTATTCTAAACTGTTAAGTATAAATAATGTTAAGACACGATTACGGAATTTCAGGGACAAAATTCTTTTAAGGGGGAAGAATGTAAAACCCCGAAAATTTGAATACTTTGTGATACATAATAATAAATATGTTATATGGTGACAAATAACATATTTTGATATTTGAGTATACTAAAAATTGATTTGAGATTAATTCAATGTATATATGTGAATATACGAGTGCAAATGCACAAATCAAGAAATCTGGAAATATGACCAGTTGAGATATTATATGTTGTACACACTGATACAGTTATAATCTAGGAAAACTCAAAAGACCAACTTGTAGGTCTCTTCAACAGATTTCTAATGAATCTTAAATCATCTCATTCCAATGTCAGATGATAAAGTTACAATCATTATACTGAATACAAATTTCAGAATACCGGGCTGTTTCCAGAGCTATTTTAGGTTTCGGGTTGGGTTTTGTTTAACCCGAACCCAGTTGATACCCTAAGTGTATATATTCATTTTAAAGCTTTCTTAACCCTCTTTCAAACCTTAATAACCTTAGCCACCTTCCTCCTCAAACCCGAACCAATTTGTGAGCTTTGGGAGAGATCTAAGGATATTTATTGAAGGAAAGGCAATGATTTGTGATGATTGGCAGAGGAGGGGCCTTGTGCTCATGTCAACGAGTCCAACAAGACCTTGAGGCAAGATTACCATTATCCAAACCTTCCTTATAAATAAGTTAAAGATTTAAGAAGTTTGAAAATGATGTTTTTCATGCTTGAGTTTAATTTGTCATGTTAGAACAAAATAAGATTTTTACGATAAAATGTTAATCCATTGTTAGAACTGAATATTTTGTCTCCTTGCTGTTGGAATGAGATATATGATCATGATCATTAGGATTAATATAAATTTTATTTTTATTTGTAAACTAAGATTTACCATGTGAAAATTCAAGTTTATTTGATTATTTGAGTTCTTGTAAACTAATCATGCTAAAACCTAAGGTTGTGATATCTAGGATTGAAATCAAGTTTTAAAATGAATTACATCTCTTTTCATGGTTTATTAGTAGGGACTGCACAATAGTCTTATGTTTCCACTCAGTCATTTGGGTTTGTACTCATATTGTTAAGGCAGTTTGCCTTAGTACGATTTCTAGTTGATACATGTTGAGACATATCATGTTATTTTAGACTCCAGATATATTTCAGTTATTCTAGTCGAGACATGATATCATTATGAGATATTTTTTCTACATCATGTCTATTGTATTTTTATTTTCCTTATTTGCCTATTTTGTACCTTCACTTATACTTGATTCTACTAGAGGATATTACTGTAATTAGTGAAACATGTTGTTGCACAGTGAAGGTGCATGACAGGTTTGACATCTCTGGGTTCACCTTAGACTATAGCCAAGTGTGAAAACAGGGGCGTCACATTCTTTTATTATATGGATCATTTTGTTTTGGGTTGGTCTATTATATTTTTGCTATCTGTGATCGGGGACCTGTGCCTTTGCATTTATTTTCTTGACGCTTAGCGTATTAAGTTGAGGAGAAATGTTCATTTTATTTATTCTCCTTAATCTAATACTTCGCGGGCTTGTTCACATTCTGATTCCCGGGTATTTTGGGAAACATGGCGTGACAGGTTTTTTTAGTGGTGGCCCATGTAGGTCACGGTCCTAATCACGGTCCCGAGTCCTCACTAGTAAGAATATAACGAACAATTTATATACATATCACATTTAATTTGTTACATTATAGTTAGCTATTATCCTATCATCTTGATGAATTATATTTTAGTCCCTACCTCATCACTTTTGACTTCAGAGCTTCCCCCTGTTTCTTGCATCGTCACTTCCCGCTACACTTTCTTCCTATAACTTTTTTTTTCTCGTATCGGTCATTATTTTATGTTATTATTTTACACTATATTTTCTTTAATTTGACTTATATATCGTTTGATTGTATTTAATTCTGTATTATTTATTATATTATTTTATATATGAAATACAATATTATTTTTGTAGGCGTCTAAAAATACCTATAGGTTTTCGCACGTGGCTCGAGGTAGAGAGAAGACGATGAACGTTACTATCTGAGCCATATAACCTTATTTGACGTCGACAAGCACATGAAGTAAGTCGAAGAACTGTGTGAAGCAACGAAACTTTAGAATAACGAAAACACGAACTGATTTGGAGCTACGTTTCTCTTATGAAACACGAAACACCCTTTATGTCCCGTCTACTCCACATGTCATTCAACCATGGGAACTTATAGATCTTCTTGTCAGCTTTCCAACGCATATTGAATCACACAATTTCGAGTTCAGACAACGCAAATACGATGAAAACGGACGAGACACGCAAAACGGTGCCCAGAACCAAAGCTATGACACTGCGAGTGCCTCGGCCAACACCGAGACACTCCAAGTGTCTCGGCCTTGGCCGAGACACCGCGGGTGTCTGCAGCCCAGAAAATGCGGTTTTCGTTGTTTTGAAGTTGTTTTCACCCGGATTTGTTCTAACTGATCTAAATATCATCCTACAACGTGATAAAGTGATTATAACTGAGGATAAGAGTGAATCGGCCATTCCTATCTAAAAACAGAGCTCGCGAAGCTTATAAATACAGTCATAGGGCCTTCATTTGTACAGATCTAGAATTCTCGAGCGTTGGCGAAGCCCTGCTGAATTGAAGACTGAAGGATCATGAATTTTAGAAGAGAGGAGGAGATCGGATTGAGTTCTTCAGCATAAAGAAGAAGAGTTCGTCAGATCCACAGTTCCCGGTTCTTTTCCTTGAGATTGCCCCATTGTGGTGATATCGAGAAGAGTGGTTATCTTATTGTTGCCGAGATAATTGCTTTGGTTTCTTGATTCCTTCGCGAATCAATGAAGCTCCAGATCGATCTAATCGTTTGGTGGTCCACGGATATCAACATCCCCGTTACAGGCTAAGATCCCACATAAGCAGCACGAGATAAACGTTCATTGCATTTGTTTAAGGAGATTGTAACTTTGTAAGAGTCTTATAAAAAGACTATTTCTTTTGAACTTATTGTAACGCCAAAAGTTATAATGAATTCATCAATGAAAGTAATTTCTGAACCAAACAAACTAGCGGCCACAGTAGGAGCCAACAGCCTTGCTGCCAAGGCTGTTGTGCCACAACCAGTGATCAAAATCCTGGTGAACAAAGAGATCGAATATGAATTCGACCAACAAAAATTCGAAGAGTACATCTCTTCCTCCTCCTCCATATCTGCCTCTTCTCGCAATCGCAGAAAGGCCTCCTCTTACGGGAAAGCTCACTGGACTTCAGACTCGAAGGTCCAAGATCCTCTCGCTACTGCCGCGCTTACACATCGCGACGCCCCTCCAATGTCCAATGAGGCTGAAGCTGTAGACCTAGGCCTCCCCTCCATCAAAGGTTTAGCCGTTGAAGGCGCACCGACTCTATCAAAGAGAGCACACCAAAGGCAACGTCAATGTCTTGCGCATCAACTCGCTAAGGCTTTGGAGCCAATGGACGGAATCTGCTATGATTTGGATCTAAAATCCAGGAAGCGCCAAGAACCACAATGGTGATCGAGTAACCCCTCCTCCAATGCAGAAAAGAATGAATGGATTCGTGTCAAAAGGACCCGCTCTACCCTTGAGGAATGAATCCAGAAGCATCATGCATTGCTTGCACACGCCCAAATTCTTGTGCGAGAAGCACAAGAAATGTAGAAGGAAGAGGTGGTAAAAAAATCGCCCAAGCAGAAACGAGTGTGGATGCCAAAGGCCAAATCAATGCCTAAGGCAAATATAGACGAAGTTACCATTCAACATTCGTCAACTCCGGATCCCACTCCCCTTGTCCTCGTACCTCCGGCAAAGCCATATGATAGTGTGGATCTCCATAAATTTAGAATACCTCTGAAACACCGCCTTGGTCCTCTCCCAGAAGATCTGGGTAAAACACATGTTAAAGAGCGATTAGGACCGTTGAAGAGCTCCCGAGCAAATATTCAGGCTGGGGGTCGTACTAACCCCCCCAATAATAATAACAAAGGAAAAGCCCTTATGACTGACCACATCGGATTGCGAGTCAAAGTTCAAGAGCCCATTAAAGTTTCACGCTTATGAAGGTGTGACTCTAAATGTGTGACTTTTGAAAACGCCAATAAAGCGTCGTATTCCCAGAGGAAAGTGTACTCGTCTGACGACAATGTTATACCTCGAGAGTCATGCCAACACACGATGGGTTGCTTCGGTCATCAGACCGATGAGTTGTACTATCGGGCTGCGGGTATGAACATATCTCAGAAAAGGAGTAACCGAGAAGCAGACTCTCATTGTCCGTGTGCCAAAATTATTAAGGCATTGTTGTCAGAATGTTGTTGTCCTAAACCTGCCCTGGAGAGAGTTTCAGTATTTGAAAGAATCTCCACCAGAACATCTGAGTCCAAACCAAATCATTTTCATAAAAAGAAATCAGCTGCTCAAGATGATGAATTTCCAAAAGTGTCTGTCAACATGACTGATAGAGGGCAATCAACACGACGCTTTAGTCCTGACCAGTTTTCAGGAGTATCCCAGCGAATAACTCGATTACGATCGGGGACCAGTAGATGAAGGGATTACCAGAGAATGCAAAAGCGACTATCCTCAGATGACGAAGCGTCAAATGCGTGCCCAGATACTTGCTTACCAATGGCTTCCGATGATACGACATCCAGCACAGGGCAATCCTATGAGTCATTTATGATCAGCGCAGAACAAATGGTTAAAATTCTCGAGGATGCTCTAACCAAGCAGAAAGAGAATTTTAAATTCGAAATGGAGATGGCTATGCAAGAGATGAGGGAAATGCATAGCCAACAAATTGCAGCACTGACGAATCAGTAGGTAGATTCCAATCGTCGCAATAATCCTAACCAGGCTGACAGTGATCAGGAAGCGGACGAGAATGCTAACATGGAAACCCCTCCCGTTGACAACAATGTTGAGGGTGGCCCCTCGAACGATAACAATACAAAGGATGACCACATCACTTCTCCCTAGGATCGTTCAAAGAAAGATACGAGTAAGGATAAGAAGATGAGGGACTTAGAGAGCAAAATCAATGCGTTGATGAACACTCAAGAAGTAAAGAAGTCCAGAATATCGTGCCCATATCTGAGAGAGTAAGAATCAATCTCGTACCGGGTAAAGTTTAATTTGATCAACTTTATACCATTTGACGGAAAGGGTTCCCCCCACTCAGCACCTAATACACTTCAAGTCTCATTTGGAAATAATCTCCAGCAATGAGCCCTTGATGGTACGGTCATTCGTTAACACTCTTCGCGGAGCAGCCTTTAATTGGTATCACCTTCTTAAGCTAAAAGTATCAACAGTTGGGATGACATAGAAGACATGTTTCTCACAAATTTCTTTAATGATGATACCGAGGTTTCAATTGGAACGTTATTCGATGAGAAACAGAAGGACGAAGAGTTAGTCGAAAACTTCATCAAACGATTCCAAAACAAAGCAATGAATTGTCGAGATCCAGTCAGCGAATACTTCATCCTGGAAACTTGTCATAACAATCTCTCTTTGGATATCCTCGAAGCTATGTGAATGGCTCCATCTAAAACTTGGAAGGATTTAAAGATGCAAGGAGAACGAGCCGAATGCTTCCTCAAAAGGAAGAAGGCCGAGAGGGGTCAAACGGCGACCAATGCCCCACAACAGAATTTTGTCCCTCGGGGTAAGGGAAAGGCTCAAGCCAACACAGTAGACACAAACCAAACATTCGAACTGCAATCATAACAGCAACAACAAAAGGCGTCTCAGCAGTCGCAATGGCAACGACAACCTCAAAAATAGAAGGCTTCAGAACCAAAATTCCTGAAGGTTTATTCTTTTAAAGAAGACAAGGTCCCTGGTATTTTTAAATACCTTATAGAGAATAACAAGATCAAGTTGCCTCCGATCCAAGATCAGGAAGATGCTAAAAGGGTCAATGACCCAAAGTACTGCGTATTCCATAGAGCGGTTCACCACCCTACCAAGTCGTGTTACGTGCTCAAAGATAAAATCCAGATCTTGATCGATGTTGGGGTCATCACTATGAAACAATCTAAGGAGAAGATGGTCGGTGCGAATGTAGTGTCAATCAGCTTTGGATCTGTTCCCTTGAATTGGTTTCAGCCCGAGCCCGTAATGAACGTAGTAGTGAAGGCCATCAATGATGATTCTCACAAACAACGCCAGAAAGGGCTTGTGCCACACACAGCTCCAAATGGTGAGATTCTCTGGGTCCATCCCGATTTGATTGAAGATGAACAGTGGGCCAGATCATCATCCAAGAAGAAATCAAAAGGCAAAGGAAAGTCTTGTTGCAGAGCCTCGGCCATTCCAGAAGGAAACGACGAAAGAATCCCTATTTTCCCACTCTCCGAAGATGAGCAAGAAGTCTTCGCTACCCGGAGTGGGAACGAATACCATTTCAATTACCCGACCGCCTCCGAGCAGTTAGCTAAGTAGGGGGTAATCAAAACCATTCTCTCCAAGACATTAGCAAAAATGGGAGTGGTCACAACTCCCTCGGCACCTGTTGAAAAGACTTAGCAAAAGCTAAAAGTGAAGGAGCCCTTTTACCAAGAGGTTCAGAACCCGAAGCAGTCTCGATTCAATCAACCGATTGGAAGAGACAAACTGGAGAGCTCAAACACTCTGCATCGCTTCGATATTATGGTGTAGTTAGCTAATATACCGGATAGATTAACCTTATATGAGCTGCTACATCTTTCAAAAGACACAAGGGATGCACTACAAGAAGCCTTGGCCAATTCTAATGTTTTCCTGACTCAGATCAAGCCATCTCTTGAGGAACCAGAGCCGTCAGCCTAACATTGTAATCTCGCGGCATACTACTTTCCTTGCATTTCTTTCACCAAGGAGGGCATGCAAACAAAGAACTAAAAGCATGACCGGACCTTGTATTTCACCAGGCACATTGGCTCCAGTGTTGTCAACCGGATCCAAGTCGATCCGGGTTCCGCTATCAGCATCATGCCACTCCGATTGATGTACAATCTCAGAATACTGACTAGTAAGCTGGCCTGTATGGGCACTACGATCTACGGATTCAACACTAGTGGGTCTAGACCATTGGGTAAAATCTGAGTAAATTGCCAAATTGAAGATTTGAATTCAGAAGTCACGTGTTATGTGATCGACGCAGAGACTTCCTATAATTTATTATTGGGTCGTCCATGGATCCATGGTAACGCTATAGTCCCTTCTACCCTCCATCTGTGTCTTAAATATGTAGACACTAATAATAAGGTCAAGACAATGGTCGCGGATAAGCAACCGTTTAAGGGGTTAGAAAATTATTTTACTGACTCCCTTCTTTACGGAGTTAAATCCGATACCGAACCATCAGTCCAAGGTACGGATAGTGGAGAAGAAATTGATACCAAAGCTGGGTTTGATTACGATGGTGCTTTTGTACTTAATGATATTGTACCCATTATAATTGATCTTGACGATGGAGAGTTATCGGATAGTAGTTGTACTTGGAAAATTGCCGAAGGAGTAGTAATAAATGATGATTTAGAGTACTCGTTGTATCTTGATAACGTTATGAATGAGTTATACGATGAACCTAACTTGTATATGCCACTTCAATCATATTGCATGATGAAGAAGCATGTTCAGAATTTGTTTGAAATGATACTTGTCGTCCCCACAAAGGCAGGGGTGAAAAAGAAATCGTTTATGGTAAAGGGAATGAGTTTTCAGTACCAGATTACTTCTTGAGAGAAGAGGATGATGATTATAAACCTGCTCCTCATTTATTCAGATATGACATAAAAGCACATAACCTCATGGAGAGGTATAGATATGACTTCGCACTCGGGGAGGGTCTTTGTTTTGGTCGAGGTTCGCGAGTTCTACCTCGTATAGCCTATGTACCAAAAGGAAAACCAGATAATTATTATAGCTACAGAAGAGGTTTAGGCTATGTCTCCTCGTCCGATGACGAGTGCTGCTGGCAGGTCATTGATCAAATAACTAATAAGGGTAAAGACGGATATTCTTCTGATTCTTCAGCCTGGGACTTCGATGCTAGTCTTATAGAAATGTTCAAAGGACTAATGTCGAACATGACTACTGTAGGCATTGAAAATTGCCTATAGGTCTCCACGAACAGCTCAGCATTAAGAAAAGATGATGAACGCCACTATCTGGTTCACAGAAGCTTGATTGATGTCGGTGAATGCTTGAAGTGAATCGACGAACTACGTGAAATAACAGAATTTCAGAATGACGAAGATACGAACTGATCGGGAACCTCGTGTCGTTCACAAACGGCGAAATACCCTTCATGTCTCATTTGTTCCACAGATGATCTAATCATTGGAGCTTATAGAACTCCTCATCGGCTTTCTAACGCACTTTGAATCGCTTAAATCCGAGTTCGGATGAAAAAGTTACGACGGAAACGGACGAATATGTAAGACGGAACGTCTCAGCCTGAGTTGAGACACCCCGAGGTGTCTCGGCACAAACGAGACACCCCAAGGTGTCTCGGCCAAGGCCAAGACACCCAAGGGTGTCTCGTCTTAAGCTGAGACACCCTAGGGTGTCTCGGCCCAAGTTGAGACACCCAAGGGTGTCTCCAACTCGAATTCATCCCGTGCCTATAAATACGAGCCTCAGAGCCTTATTTTTTCGGATCTAGAATTTTGGAGAATTGGCGAAGCCCTGCCGGACTGAAGATTGATCGAGCTCTTCAATGCAAGAGAGAGAAATTCTTCAGATCTGCATCACCCGCATCCGTTCCTTAGGATTATCCCATTACGATAATCCTAAGAAGAGCAATTATCTCGTCGTTGCCGAGATAAGCGCTTCTGCTTCTAGATTCCTTCGCGGATCGACGGAGTTCCAGATCTGATCTGATTGTCAGGTAGTCCACGGATATCGACGTCCCTGTTACCGGCTAAAGACCTACGCAAGCAAGAAACGACGAACGGATCTTGCGTTATTTTCGAAAAGTTATAATCTTTCATTCTTTCTATTCTTTTTTATTGAATATTCTGAATTCTTTGTAAGCAATCCATATTATAATGAATTCGACAATGAAGGCAACTTTCTCCGAAAACAAACTGGCGACCACAGTGGGAGCCAACAGCCTCGCTGTCGAGGCTGTCATGACGCAACCGACATTCAAGATCCGGGTGAATGAAGAGATCGAATATGAGTTCGATCAACAAAAGTTTGAAGAGTACCTCTCTTCCTCCTCCCCCAGATCCTCCTCTCCAAACAGGCGCAGGAAGGCCTCCTCTTTCAGAAACACCCACGGGATTTTAGGCTTGAAGATCCAGGATCCCCTCGCCGCCGCTGCATCCACGCCCCGCGACGTCCCTGTGGTGTCCAAGGAGGCCGAAGCTGTAGATTCAGATTCCTCCTCCGCCGTGAAAATAGCTGATGAAAGCGCTCTAATTTTGTCAAAGAGGGCGCGCCAAAGACGACGTCAACGCCTTGCGCGTCAATTGACCAAGGCTTTGGAGTCGATGGACGGGATCCGCTATAATAAGGATCTGAAATCCAGGCAGCGCCGAGAATAACAACGGCGAACGACCAAAACCTCCTCCAAGACAGAAACGAACGAATGGGTTCGTGTCAAGAGGACCCGCTCTACCCTTGAAGAGCGAATCAAGAAGCGTCGCGCATTGCTCGCGCATACCCAAGCCCTTTTGTAGAAAGCGAAAGAAATACAGAAGGAAGAAGCAGTCGAGAAACCACCCAAGCGCAAACAGGTGTGGAGGCCAAAGGCAAAGCCAGAGCTTAGGGCAAAAGTGAATGAGCCAGATTCCGTTTCCCCTCTCCCCACATCTCCGATGGAGCCGGGTGGTAGCGTGGATCTCACCAAATCCAGAGTTCCTTTGAAGGGTCGCCTCGATCCTCTACCTGGAGATCAAGGTAAAGCACCCGTCAAGGAGCGATTAGGACCATTGAAAGGTCCCCAAACAACAATCCAGACTAGGGGTCGTACCAATCCTCCTAAGAAAGATAATAAAGGGAAAGCCCCTGTTACCGACCGCATTGGATTTCGGGTTGAAGTTCAAGAGCCCGTTAGGTTTTCTCGCTCGCAAAAGCGTAAACCTGAACAAGTGACTTTTGAAGACGCCAATAAAGCGTCGTATCCCCAGAGGGAAACACATTTATCTTACGTTGATGATGATGTTATACCTGGGAGGTTGTGCCAACACTCTATAGGTTGCTTCAGTCATCAAACTGACGAGTTGTACTATAGGGCTGGGGGTACGAATAAGTCCCGGAAAAGAAATGTTCGAGACACGGATTCCCATTGTCCGTGTGCCAACATAATCAAGGCGGTGTTATCAGAATGCTGCTGTTCTAAAACCCCAAGAAGAGTTTCGGTGTTTGAGAGAATCTCTACCAGAACGACCGAGACCAAACCAAGACGTTTCCGCAGAAGGAAACTTGTCCGTCAAGATGACGAATTTCCAGAAGTGTCCGTCAACATGACCGGGAGAGGGAAGTCAACACGACGCTTTAGTCCGGATCAGCTTGCCATAGTGTCCCAGCGTATGACTCAATTACGATCAGGGACCAGTAGGCGAAAGAATTACCAAAGGATGCAAAAGGGACTTCCTTTAGAAGATGAGGTGTCAGATGCTGGTTCAGATGCATGCTCAGCCATAGCATCCGATGATACTGCATCTAGTGCGGGACAACCCTACGAATCACTCATGATTAGTGCCGAGGAAGTGGCTAAGATACTTGAGGACGTTTTGGCTAAGCAAAAAGAAAATTTTAAATTTGAAATGGAAATGACCATGCAGCAGATGAGAGAAATGCATGACCAGCAGATCGTGGCGCTGACAACTCATCAAGGAGAATCTAGTCGTCGTAATAATCCTAACCAGGGTGATAATGAACGGGAAGTGGATGAGAATGTTAGCATTCCTCCCGTTAATAACAATAATGGGAGTGGTCCTTCGGATGATAATAACACAAAGGAGGATCACGTTACTTCTCCCCGAAATCACTCGAAGACAGATACGAGTGAAGATAAGAAAATGAGGGACTTGGAGAGCAAAATCAACGCGTTGATGAATGCTCAAGAAGTAAAAAGGTCCGGAATACCATGTCCATACCCAAGGGAGTGGGAATCAATTCCATACCCGGCAAAGTTCAATTTGATCAATTTCACGCTGTTTGATGGAAAGGGTTCCCCTACCCAGCACTTAATATATTTTAAGTCTCACTTAGGAATAATCTTCGGGAATGAACCTCTAATGGTGCGGTCATTCGTTGGCACTCTTCGAGGAGCAACCTTTGATTGGTATCGCCGTCTCAAGCCAGGGAGTATCAACAGTTGGGATGACATGGAAGATATGTTTTTAACAAACTTCTTCGACGACGACACCGAGATTTCAATCGGTACACTATTTGACGAGAAACAGAAAAATGGTGAGACGGTTGAAAACTTCGTCAAGAGATTCCGGAACAAGGCAATGAACTGCAGGGATTCGGTCAGTGAAGATTTCATCCTCAAGACTTGTCACAATAATCTTTCGTTGGACATCCTCGAAGCTATGGGAATGGCACCACCAAAGACCTGGAAGGACTTGAAAGTGCGGGGAGAACGAGCCAAACGATTCCTTAAAAGGAAGAAGGCTGAAAGAGGTCAAACGACAAATAATACTCCACAACAGAACTTTGTCCCTAAGGGTAAAGGAAAGGCACAAGCGAATACAGTGGACGCGAACCAAACATTCGAAGTGCAGGCGCAACCGCAACAGCAGCAGCAGAAGGCGCCTCAACAATCAAGATGGCAACAACAGCCCCAGAAGCAAAAGGCCTCGGAGCCGAAATTCCCGAAAGTTTATTCGTTCAAAGAGGATGAAGTTCCTGGTATTTTCAAATACCTCATAGAGAACAACAAGATCAAGTTGCCTCCGATCTAGGATCAGGAAGACGCTAAAAGAGTTAATGATCCAAATTACTGCGCGTTCCATAGAGTAGTGCATCATCCTACCAAAACATGCTACGCCCTCAAGGACAAGATCCAAGCTTTAATAGATGTTGGAGTCATCACTATGAAGCAGCCTAAGGAGAAGAAGGTGGGCGCGAATGCAGTGTCGATCAGTTTTGGATCCGTGCCCTTGAACTGGTTTCAGCCTGAGCCAGTGATAAATGCGACGGTAAAGACAGTGAACGATGATCCTCACAAGCAATGCCAGAAAGGACTTGTGCCACACGCAGCTCCAAATGGCGAGATTCTTTGGGTTCACCCCGATCTAATTGGAGATGAACAATGGACTGGATCCTCTTCCAAGAAAAAGTCAAAAGGAAAAGGTAAGTCTTATTGTGGGGCCACAGCCCTTCTAGAAGGAGATGATGAAAGTATGCCTACTTTCCTATTATCCGTAGATGAGCAGGAAGCCTTTACTACCAGGAGCGGGAATGAGTACCACTTCAAATATCCAGATGCCTCAAAGCAGTTAGCTGAACAGGGGGTGGCTAAAGCTGTTCCCTCTAAGACATTGGCAGAAATAGGGGTGATCGCGACTCCTCCTACACCCGTAGTTGTGGAGAAAGCCCAACAAAAATGAAAAGGGAAAGAGCCTCTATACTAGGAAGTCCAAAACCCGAAGCAGTCTCGGTTCAATCTACCGATTGGAAGAGATAAACCGGGGAGCTCGAGTACTCCGCATTGCTTCGATATCATGGCGCAACTAGCTAATATACCGGCTAGAATAACACTGTATGAATTATTGCGTCTCTCAAAAGACACAAGGGAGGCATTGCAAGAAGCTTTGAGCAATTCCGAAGTTTTTCTGACTAGAATCAAGCCATCTCCTGAAGAACCAGAGCCGTCGGTTCAACACTGCAATCTCGCGGCGCACCATTTTCCCTGCATTTCTTTTACCAAAGAAGATATGCAGACGAAGAACTCGAAGCATGACCGGCCTTTGTACTTCACCAGGCACATTGGCTCCAGCGTGGTCAACCGGATCTAAGTCGATCCGGGTTCCGCTGTCAGCATCATGCCACTCCGATTGATGTATAATCTCAGAATACCGGCAAATAAGCTAGCTTTCACTGGCACTACTATCTACGGATTTAACACCACTGGGTCCAGACACTTGGGAAAGATTCGAATAAAATGCCAGATCGGGAACTTAAAGTCAGAAGTTACCTGTTACGTGATTGATGCGGAAACATCCTATAACTTACTGTTAGGTCGGCCCTGGATCCACGGTAATCTTATAGTCCCGTCAACTCTTCATCAGTACCTTAAATATGTGGACACTAAGAATGAAGTTAAGACAGTGGTCGCGGATAAGCAACCGTTTAAGGGGTTGGAGAACTATTTCACCGATTCCCTTCTATACGGTGCCGAATCCGATACTGAACCATCGGCCCAAGGAACGGGCAGCGGGGATGAAGCTGATACCGAAGCTGGGTTTGATTATGATGGTGGTTTTATACTTAATGACATTGTACCCATTGTAATCAATCTTGACGATGAAGAATAATCGGAAAGTAGTTATAACTGGCAACTTAACGAAGATATTGCAATAAATGATGATTTAGAGTACTCGCTGTGTCTTGATAGTATTACAGAATGGCTGTATAATAACCCTGATTTGTATATGCCGCTTCAATCATTTTGTATGACGAAAAAGCAGGTACAAGATCCATTCGGACCGACACTTGTCATTCTTGCTAAGACAGGGGGTGCAAAAGAGGTTATCTATGGTAAAGGAAGAGAATCTTCGCTACCAGACCACTTCTTGGAGGAGGAAGACAATGATGATAAACCTGTCCCTCATCTATTTAGGTATAACACGAAAGCGCACGATCTCATGGAGAAGTATGGATATGATTTCATGCTCGGAGAAGGTCTTTGCTTTGGTCGAGGTCTGCGAGTTCCGCCTCGAATGGCCTATGTACCAAAAGGAAAACCCGACGATTATTATCGTCACAGAAGAGGTTTAGGCTATGTCTCCTCATCTGATGATGAATGTTGCTGGCAAGTTATTGATCAAATTGCTAACAAAGCTAAAAACGGATATTCTTCTGATTCATCAGCTTGGGATTCCGACGCTAGTCTTAGAGAAATGTTTAAAAAGCTAATGTCAAACATGACTACGGTTGACCTGACGACGATAGAGGATGACGATCAAATGCCAACTTGGGAAGATCCTTGGGTTCATCACCTAAACATGCAGTATGGCGATAGGTTTGAACAAAAAGAACCTCCTACCGAAGATCAAGTGGTCTAAGTGAATATGGGTGATGAGGATAATCCGAAACCAATTTTCATTAGCGATAGCCTCCCGCCGGAAGAGAAAGAAGAGTTAATTTCTCTTATCAGGGAATACATTAATGTGTTCGCCTGGAACTATGAAGACATGCCAGGACTCGATCCGAACGTAGCAGTGCATCGTCTCAATATTAAGCCGGATGTCAAACCTATCAAACAACAACAAAGACGGTTTCGTTCGTAGATGATGGAGGCAATCGAGGTCGAAGTTAAAAAGCTTATTGACTCGGGCTTCGTTAGGGAAGAGAAACATCCCGAGTGGCTTGTCAATATTGTCCCGGTCCTTAAGAAGAATGGGAAAATCAGGGTTTGTATTGACTTTAGAGACCTCAACGCTGCCTGCCCAAAAGATGATTTTCCCCTTCCCATCACAGATGTCATCATCGACAATACGTGCAGGTTCGAGAGGATGTCTTTCATGGATGGGTTTTCTGGTTATAACCAAATAAAGATGCATCCAGATGATGAAAAGCATACCGCATTTAGAACACCCCTCGGCGTTTTCTGCTACACGGTTATGCCCTTCGGCTTAAAGAATACAGGTGCCACATATCAGAGAGCCATGTCAAAGATTTTTCAGGAGCATCTCCGAAAAACTATCGAATGCTACGTGGATGATCTAGTCGTGAAAAGTCGTGACAAGAACGACCACATTAAAGACTTGAAGACCATGTTCGATCTGATGCGGACCCATCAATTGAAAATGAATCCTACCAAGTCTTTCCTCGGAATGTCTAGTGGTAAATTCCTTGGATTTGTCATCACTACCAAAGGAATTCACATTGACCCTGATAAAGTAAAGGTAATTAATGAGTTACGACCTCCGAGAAACCTTAAACAGCTCAGAGGATTGCAAGGGCGGTTGGCTTATATCCGTCGGTTCATCTCGAACCTCTCAGGAAAATGTCAACCATTCTCCAAACTCACAAAGAAGGGCGTATCGTTCGTATGGGATGACACTTGTCAAAAAGCATTCGAGAGTATTAAAGAATATCTCTCAAAACCTCCTGTACTCATTGCACCAAAATCGGGTAAACCGTTCTTGATTTATGTTAAGGCGACGAGCCACTCATTAAGTGCACTGCTCGCACAAGATGACGATAACGGTCATGAACAAGCAATATATTATCTGAGTCGGACTTTGGTAGGTACCGAATCCCAATATCCCATGATCGAAAGAGAATGTCTCGCCTTGGTATTCGCAATTCAGAAGATGCAGCATTATTTGGTTGGACAGACTATTTATGTTATCTCCAAAGTTAACCCAGTCCGAGTATTCATGACACAACCAGCCTTCATGAATTGGCGGTTAGCAAAATGGGCCTTGCTCTTGTCCCAATACGACTTACATTTTAAGCAACAGAAGTCAGTAAAAGGATAGGCCATCTGTGATCTCCTGGCAGCTAATCCAAATACGGATACCGCCGAGATATATGACGACCTACCCGATGAAACCCACGAAGTCAACGTAACTTCCCATCAATAGGTATAGCGTTTGTACTTCGATGGCGCTTCCCGAGCAGCTAATGTAGCAAGTGCTCCTGGAGGTTCTAAGATCTCTTCTGGAGTTGGAGTTGTCTTAGTTTCCCCAGGAAAACACGTGATGCCTCGAGCCTACTCGTTAACCGAGCCATGCTTAAATAATATAGCTGAATATAACACGCTACTCATAGGACTCAATTTCACTAAAGAACAAGGGGTTGAGTATCTTGAAGCTTTCGGTGATTCTCAACTAATAGTTAAGCAAGTCCAAGGGGAGTATGAAGTCCGAAGTAGGATTTAATACCATATCATAAAATGGCAGTGGAAATAGCAGAGTCATTCGAAGGATTTTTCATCGAACACGTTTCGCGGTTACAGAACACCTACGTAGATGTATTAGCAGCATTAGTCGTATCTCTGGTGCAGCCTCCCGGAACGGAACAGTTTGTTACGGTAAGAACTCACCAACTCTTAGTGCCAATCTACGATGAAGATGACAAAGAAGAAGAGGTTCAAGAGGTATACGCAGCTCAGGTCGAGTTTGAACCCCAAATTGGCGTTTCCCCATCATCGATTACATTTTGCATGGAATTTTACCAGAAGACATGAAGGAAAGAGATTCAATTCAACGGAGAGCAGCAAGATTTTACTATAACACGGAGAGTCAA
>BQKN01065901.1:6518-22103 GCA_022839385.1 Asparagus kiusianus | reverse complement strand
GATGCAGTCGCATATGCCCGGAAGTGTCATGCGTGTCATCTGCATCCTTCGGTCACATCATGGCCATTTGAGACCTGGGGAATGGATATTGTTGGTCCTATAAATCCCCCGTCAGTCAAAGGTGATCGATTCATCCTGACAATTACTGACTACTTCTCCAAATGGGCTGAAGCGATCCCGCTCAAGAAGTTAAGACCAGTAACGTCATCGCATTCATCAAACACCATATTATTTACCGGCATGGTATTCCAAGACGAATCATACATGACAACGGTCCTCAATTTGTCAGCAACGCCTTCATCAGGTTTTGCGAGAAGTTCAAAATTCAGGACGTCTCGTCGACGGCTTACAATCCCACAGCAAATGGATTAGCTGAAGCCTTCAATAAGACTATCATAAAGTTGTTGTCAAAACTTGTGAAAAACAATAAACGAGATTAGGATGACAAGCTTGGCGCGGCTCTATGGGCATATCGTACTATTGTACGTACACCGACTGGCGCAACCCCGTATTCCTTGGTGTACGGGTGTGAAGCCGTCCTCCCGTTGGAAATACAAATTCCGTCTCTTCGAATCGCTCTCGCAACCCAGATGATGACGGAGGAACAACATCAGAAATGTCTAGAAGAACTCGAGATGCTCGATGAAAAGCGCCTAGAAGCTCAATAGCATATTGATTTTACCAAGCCAGAATTTCTCGGGCTTTCGACAAGAAGGTTCGACAACGGAGTTTTAAAGAAGGAGATTTGGTCTTAACTGAAAGACGGCCTATGATCCTTAACTATAAGAAGAAAGGTAAATTTGAACCCAAATGGGAGGGACCATTCGTAGTAGAGACAGTCTACTCGAATGGCGCATATTGCCTAGTTACCAAGGATGGTGACCGGCTTATGATGCTAATAAATGGCAAGTTCCTGAAAAAATACTATCCTTAGTACCTTCAGGATAACCAATGTATCGCGAAGTTCCCGGAAGAATACCACATGTGATATTCTTAGGGATAACCCAATCACTGTAAAAGTGATAAATAAGAGATTCACATTTAAGCTCTAAATGTCAGATTGTTTCCTTTTATTGTTATCAAATCCTCTAACTCTCATGAGTTATTTGGTGAGACGAGATTCAATCTTTTGACAGATTAACACTCACAAAATCCCCCACTGATCAAATCAACTGACGGTGGGTCCACTAAAATTTTCATCCGCCAATTCATGGCAATTTTCAAAGCTTTTGACGTGTTAAGTCCTGAGCACTTAACATCAAAATCCTTCATCGAGTGGCCAATACAAACCAGTATTTCAACTGCTACTTGTATTCCGCTCCCTTTGCTTTCAGGTCAAACCTATAAAAGTTAGGACCAAAGCCAGATTCTCCTCTCGATTCCTTCCATGAACGAGAGGTCCACTTTCAAATTGAGCAATCAAACCTATAAAAGTTAGGATTGTCTCCAACTTTACTTAGTCAAACCTGCAGATAGTTAGGACTAAGTTTGAGTTATCTCTTTCGATAAACGAAAAACTTTCATCTTTTTCTTTAGGGTTGAAATTAGAATTTCCCCTCAATAAATGAGGAATTCTTTTTGGATCAAGCAACCAATCCTATAAAAGTTAGGGTTACTTGAATCTTTCCGATTCTCGGAGTGGAGATCCCACTCTTAGTTTCATCTTTTCGGATTCTGGGGGTGGGGATCCCACCTTGAGTTTTCTTTCTAACTGGAGATAGAATATAAAATTCTTCCTCTTCAGTGTTGAAAGATAGAATATAAAATTCTTCTTCTTTCATTTTTGGGTTTGTCTTTACCTTAAACAAGACCTGGGGCCAAGAATATAAAATTCTGCCGCTCCAACTTTGGGTTCGTCTTTACCCCGAGAAAAGACACAATTCTCAACCTCAAATCCATACATTCTATGCACGGGGAACTTTATCTCGACTCCTAAATAAAGATAAGCCTACGCCTAACACGCGTTACCGGTTTAGTATTTCACCGAATGAAAAAGACACAAGAGTACGAATCTGGAGACTTTCATTCCGAATCCTAAGTAGGGATGAGTCAACGCCTAACACGCGTTGCCGGGCGCCATATTCCCATAAGAAATGGTGAAGTCTATGTATTTAAAATCATGGCACCAAGTCTAGGAGAATTAATTCTCTTAGCGCAACATTACATGTGAAACGGGTTTTAATAATTTACATGCTAGCCCGACTCAAACGGCAGTTGGTAAAGGCTTGTCAAGCCCGTTGAAGGCTGGGGGTTTGCCAAAAATCCTAAAATCTATGTCTAAAACACATCGTCGGTTTAGTCTTTCGCCGATCAAAAAAGACACCAGAGTCTAAGTCTGGGGAATTTTATCCTGAAACCTAAGAAGGGATAAGTCATCGTCTAACACGCGTTGCTGGGTACATTTTCCCACAAAAAATGGTAAAGTCTATGTATTCAAAATCATAGCATCAAGTCTAAGTGAATTAATACTCTTAGCACAACGTTACATGTGAGACGGATTTTAAAATTCACATGCTAGCCCGATTCAAACGGTAATCGGTAAAGGCATATCAAACCCGTTGATGGCTGGGGGTTTGCCAAAAATCCTGTAAGCATTATATCCACTGGGTTCACAATCAATAAAGAAATATCATAATGAAATCAAATATTGGGTCTCTATTAATAGATCAAATCAAAGCATACAATAAAAAGCTCATCAGCCCGAAGGCAGTCGGCGGTTAAGAACATGAGATTCTAACTTAGAAAGCCTGTCTGTATAACTCTGCTCAAGTTCTGCTTGCAGATCAGCTCGGATAGACTCTTCAGAATTGCTCAAGATCTTTACGGCTTTATTTTTCAGCTTCATCAATCTCTCTTGCGTAGGTCCTAATCTCTCAAGCATCTGCCCGCGAGACTTCTCTAGTCCGGCCAACTCCTCTGCCATGATAACACCAGACTCTTCGACATACTTCAAGGCCTTCTTCAACTTGTCTACTTCTTCACGGTTAGAGTCTATAGAATTGAGTAACTCGGCTCTGTCAGTATCCTTTCTTGCAATACCAGCCATCAGCTGTGCAACAGAATGCTTATGTGACTGAAGCTCACTGTCGATGGAAGATCTCAAATCACGCCATTGTGACAACCTATGCTCCAACTGAGAGGACACGAAAGAAGAAGCTCCGCTAGCCTTTAGCTCCTCCAACTCTCGGAGTTCAGACTCCAAGATAATAAAATCGACAGTAAGAGAGTTAGCTAACTCCGGATATCCATCATCTCTGATCATCATCATGTAGCGAGAAAGAGAACGTCCGAACTGATCAAAGCAATACCCTTGATGAAGAACCTTCTCGATCATGCCGTTAAAAAAGACGACGAAAGAGTTGAGATCCATTCGGAATATGTCTCTGCTGGGATTGGAGTCAGACAAAAGGGCAAGGATATGTTCATATGGAGAAGGCTGAGATCCTACAAGCAATCATGTTGAGGAGTAAGAAATTCTCAAACGTGATAAAATTTAATTTAAAAGCGAATTGCAAGCATACCAATACCAACAGAGGTCCCCACAGACTGAGGTCTGACGATCGGCTCCGTTAGTCTAGTGTCAACGGGCTCCGAGATAACAGCAGGGGTGGTCGTTGAGGGTATATCAACCTCTGTAGGTAAATCGGCAGTGCCTCTCGGCTGCGACGGGGAGACACCACTGTTAGGAAAGCTAGCGGTCCCAGAAACCGTAGTTGCATCAGTCATAACGGCTGGTCCTATGGTCACACTTCTTTATTAGTCAAATGGAAATTTAGACAAATAAGGAGAATCGCGATGATAGGATTATCTGCATACCTGCAAGTCCATCGCCCTCAAGTAAGCGGGAAGTGCCAGGAGTCATAAGAGTATCAGTTCCGGTGGCTGGTCCTATGATTACACTCCTCCGTTAGTCAAAAAATCAGACAAATGAAAAGGAGCACGGCGACCTAGATTATATGCATACCTGCAAGCCCATCACCCGGGGTAAACTAGAGATACCGGGAATCATGACTGAATCAGTCCCAGTGATTGGCACTGTGATGATAATTCTTTGTTAGTCAGATAAGAGATCGAATAAAATAAAGGGAATTAGATATATACCTATGGACGAATCACTCTCAAAGGGTGGTCCTGCAGCCTCTTAGGTGGCCTGCTCAGCCAGCATATCGACTAATAGTCTAATGTTAGATCCTGAAAAACTTGGTGCTGAGACATACCCTTATTCCTCAAGACCTGTATCATGAAAGGCCTCATCCTCAACTGGTCTCTCTAATGCGTCTTCTGCAGAATAATTTAAGTGTTGGATATATATGTAGGCATCGAAAATTGCCGATAGGTCCCCACTCATAGCTCGGTGTTAACGATCGACGATTGGGCATCGTTATCCAGTTCACAAAAGCTCAAATGACACCGGTGAGCGACTAAAGCAAACCGACGGATTACGTGAGCCGACAGAACGTCAGAATCACGAGGATACGGGTTGACCGAAAACCCCGCGATCACCGCAATTGGACCAACGCCCGCTGTGCCCCGATCACCCGACGAATAATCCAAACATCGGGGCCCACAGAGCTCGCCGTCACGATTCCAACGTATCCGAAATCACTCAAATCCGAGTTCGGACGAAAAGTCAACAGCGGGACAGCGGCGGAACAACGGCACGACCCCGGGCTGAACCGGGGACACCCAAGCAGGTCTCGGCAGGCTCGAGACACCCCCAAAGGGTTGTCTCGGCCAATGGCCAAGACACCCCCCAAGGGGTGTCTCGGCCACAGCCGAGACACCCCAAGGGGGGTGTCCCGGCCACGTCCCGGCCTTGGCCGAGACACCCCATGGGGGGTGTCCCGGCCTTGGCTGATACACCCCTATGGGGGTGTCCCGGCCTTGGCCGAGACACCCCTAGGGGGGTGTCTCTCCCCTTGGGGTGTCCATATGGCCCCTAGGCCCTCTCATTTGGCTATAAATAGCCCCCTTAGCCCTCCATTTACAAGGGCTCTTGATTTTGCACTCAATTCAAGGCTGAATTATCTTAGCCAAGGATTGTTCTGCAAGAGAGTGGCGAAGCCCTGCCGGAGTGAGGAGTCAGAGTCTGTAGGAGAGCGGCGAAGCCCTGCCGGATCGAGGAGCGAAAGGTCTTCATCTCTTTTCTTCATTCACCCCCCTTCTGTTCCTTGGTGTTGCCCTTCGCAGGCGACACTGAGAAGAGCTATTATCTCGTTTTAGCCGAGATATACGCTTTACGCTTCTAGATCTCACACGGATCGACGAAGTTCTGCTTCTATATCCCACGCGGATAGACGAAGCTCTGCCGGATTTTCCCGGAAGGATCTTGAAGAGTCGGCGGTCCACGGATATCGACGTCCCCGTCACAGGCCAACAACCCACGCAAGCGAGACCGAACCAAACCGGGATCTCGTGTTTATTTTCGATAAAGTTGTAATATCTCTTGTTTTCATTTTAAACTCTGTTGTAACGATTGAAGTTGTAACAGATACCAAAGCAATGAAAACAGCAACTTTTGAAGAAAACAAGCTGGCGACCACAGTGGGAGCCACCGATCACGCTGCCGAGATCGGAGTGACGCAACCGGCCTTCAAGATCCGGGTGAATGAAGAGGTCGAGTACGAGTTCGACCAGCAGAAGTATGAAGAGTACCTCTCCTCCTCCTCCTCCAGATCTGCCTCTCCGCACCGGCGCAGGAAGAACCCATCTCCAAAAAGGGCTTGCGGGATCTCCAACTCCTCAATTCAAGACCCCGCCGTCGCTGCTGCTACACTTGCACCACACAACGGCCTTGCGTCGATCAGTGTGGTCAAGAACGTAGATCCAATAGCACCAAAGGCAATGGGTGATGCTGCTCCAACTCCATCAAAAAGGGCGATCCAAAGACGCCGCCAACGCCTCGCTCAACAGCTCGCCAGGGCTAAGGAGTCGAAAGATGGAGTGCGCTATGCAGAGGATCTGAAGTCGAGGCAGCGACAAGAGCAACGGCAAGCAATCAACCTCCCCTCCAAAACAGAAGCAAGTGAGTGGATCCGCGTCAAGAGGAACCGCTCCACGCTCGAGGAGCGAATCAAGAAGCGCCGCGCTCTACTCGCACATGCCCGGCTCCTCCTGAAGAAGGCAGAGGAGATGCAGCGAGAAACGGTGGTCAAAACACCGTCTACAAGCAAATCAGTGTGGGTTCCTAAATCGACACCAACACTTCCAGCAAAGAAGGGCAAGATTATCGCCCAGAGTTCAACCAAGTCAGAGCCTACTCCTCCTGTACCGGCACCCTCAACAGGGCCAGGTAAAAAAGGGGATCATTCAAGATCCCAGGTTCCTTTGACGAGT
Source organism: Asparagus kiusianus (assembly GCA_022839385.1). NCBI lineage: Eukaryota > Viridiplantae > Streptophyta > Magnoliopsida > Asparagales > Asparagaceae > Asparagus > Asparagus kiusianus. Next base: position 15,767 of record BQKN01065901.1, on the reverse strand, counting down.
CGCCTCGGTCCCTTACCGGAGAACCGAGGAAGAGTACCCGTTAAAGAACGGCTGGGACCATTGAAAGGTCCCCAAGTTAAAAACCAGACCGGGGGTCGAATCAATCCCCCCAAGAAAGATGAAAAAGGGAAAGCCCCTATCAGCGACCGCACTGAGTTGCGAGTCGAACTAAAAGAGCCCGTTCGATTTCTACGCTCCCAAAAGTGTAAAATTGAACGGGCCACTCTTGAAAAAGCTAACCAAGTTTTGCATTCCCAAAGGGAAACACACTTGTCTGAGGATGAGCGTGTTATACCAAGGGACACCTACCAACACTCTGTAGGTTGCTCCAGCTATCAAGCTGATGAGTTGTACTACAGGGCCGGGGGTGTGGGAAAATCTCGAAAGAGATACATGCAGGATATGGAGTCCCGCTGCCCGTGTGCCAACATTATCAAGGCAGTGCTGTCCGAGTGTTGCTGTGCTCAGACCCCAACAAGAATCTCGGTGTTCGAGAGACTCTCCAAGCCGAAGCGTTTCCACAAGAAGAAACCGCTCCGCCGAGAGGATGAATACTCGAAAGTGTCAGTCAACATGACCGGCAGAGGGGGATCAACACCACGTCTCAACTTGGATCAGCTTGCCGAGGCTTCCCGATGCATGACATGGTTGCGGTCGGGAACCATCAAACGAAAGAATTATCCAAGAGTACAAAAGGGACTCTCCCTAGAAGAAGAAGAATCAGATGCTGATTCTGATACCTGCTCCGCCGTCGCATCCGATGACACAACTTCAAGTGCAGGCCGACCTTATGAATCGCTCATGATCACCGCCGAACAAGTGTCGAAGATACTTGAAGAAGCCCTGGCCAAGCAGAAGGAGAGCTTCAAATTTGAAATGGAGATGGCCATGCAGCGGATGAGGGAGATGCACGACCAACAGATCGCGGCGATGACGGTTCACCAAGGAGAATCGAGTCAACGCAATCCAGAGGAGCATGAACGGGAAGGGGATAATGTCAACGTCCCTCCTGTCAACACCAGCAACGGAGGTGGTCCCGCAGAAGATAATGCCCAAGAGGACCACGCCGCCTCTCCCAGAAGCCACTCGAAGACCGAGACGAGTGAGGACAGGAAGATGAAGGACCTGGAGAGCAAAATCAACGCATTGATGAGTGCTCAAGAGGTAAAAAGGTCTGGTATACCCTGCCCCTATCCAAGGGAGTGGGAATCGATCCCATATCCGGCAAAGTTTAATCTGATTAACTTTACGCCGTTTGATGGGAAGGGTTCCCCTACCCAACACTTAATCTATTTCAAGTCTCATTTAGGAATCATTTCCGGAAATGAGCCCCTCATGGTGCGGTCATTCGTCGGCACTCTTCGCGGAGCTGCTTTCGATTGGTATCGCCGTCTCAAGCCCGGAAGCATCAACGGCTGGGATGACATGGAGGACATGTTTCTAACGAATTTCTTTGATGATGACACCGAGGTTTCAATCGGCACGCTGTTCGATGAAAAACAAAAGAACGGCGAGACGGTTGAAAACTTCGTGAAAAGATTCCGGAACAAAGCCATGAATTGCAGGGATCCGGTCAGCGAGGATTTCATCCTCGAGACTTGCCACAACAACTTGACGCTCGACATCCTCGAAGCCATGGGAATGGCGCCATCCAAAACCTGGAAGGATTTGAAGATGCGTGGAGAGCGAGCTGAACGATTCCTCAAGAGGAAAAAGGCAGAGAGGGGACAAATACCCAACAATGCCCCGCAACCAAATTTTACCCCCAAGGGTAAAGGGAAGGCGCATGCGAATGCGGTGGTCGCAAATCAAGTCTTTGAAGTGCAAGCACAACCGCAACAGCAGCAACAGCCGCAGCAGCCGCAGCAGCAGCAACAGAGGGCGCCTCAACAACCGAGATGGCAGCAATAGCCCCAGAAGCAAAAGGTTGGGGAGCCAAGGTTCCCAAAAGTCTACTCATTCAAAGAGGATGAAATCCCCGGTATCTTCAAGTATTTGGTCGAGAACAACAAGATCAAGCTGCCGCCAATTCAGGATCAAGAAGATGCCAAGAGGGTCAACGATCCGAAATACTGCGCATTCCACCGAGCGGTGCACCATCCTACCAAGGTATGCTACGCTCTCAAGGACAAGATTCAGGCCCTGATCGATGTTGGGGTCATCACTATGAAACAGCCCAAAGAGAAGAAGGTGGGTGCAAACACCGTATCCATTAGCTTTGGATCTGTTCCCTCGAGTTGGTTCCAACACGAGTCGGTGATCAAAGCGGCGGTGAAGACGGTGAATGATGATCCGCACCAACAGCGTCAGAAAGGGCTTGTGCCACACACAGCCCCAAATGGCGAGATTTTGTGGGTTTATCCGGACTTAATTGCAGATGAACAATGGGCCGGGACCTCTTCCACAAAGAACAAGAGGAAGTCAAAAAGGAAGGGCAAATCTTGTTACGGAGCCTCTGCTATACCGGGGGTGGATGACGACAGAATTCCAACCTTCCCGTTTTCGGAAGACGAGCAGGAAGCTTTTGTAACCCGGAGCGGGAACGAATATCACTTCAAGTATCCGGACGCCTCCGAGCAGTTGGGTACCAAAACCCCTCCTTCCAAGACACTGGCGGAGTTGGGAATTCCAGCAATTCCCCCAACACCTGCGGTGGCTACGGAGAGAATCCCGCAGAAGGATAAGGGAAAAGAGCCTGTACGTCAAGAAGTTCAGAACCCGAGGCAGTCTCGATTCAATCATCCAATTGGACGAGACAAACCGGGGAATGCAAGCTCTCAGCCCCATTTCGACATTATGGCGCAGTTGGCCAACATCCCAGCCCGAATAACTCTATATGAGTTGCTGCGATTGTCGAAGGATACACGGAAAGCACTACAAGAAGCCTTGGGTGATTCGGAAGCATTCTTGACTCGCATCAAACCATCTCCTGAAGAACCGGAGTCCTCAGCCCAACAATGCAATTTGGCGGCCCATCACTTTCCCTGCATTGCTTTCACCAAGGAAGACATGCAGACAAAGAACTCCAATCATGATAGGCCGTTGTACTTCACCGGGCATATTGGCTCCAGCGTTGTCAACCGGATCCAAGTCGATCCGGGTTCCGCTGTTAGCATCATGCCATTCCGATTGATGCATCATCTCGGAATCCCGACTAGCAAATTAGCATCCACCGGCACGACGATTTACGGATTCAACACCAGCGGGTCCAAACCCTTGGGGAAGATCCGAATCAAATGCCAAATCGGGGATTTGAAGTCGGAAGTAACATGCTATGTGATTGACGCGGAAACTTCCTATAATTTACTGTTGGGTCGACCTTGGATTCACGGTAACCTTATAGTCCCGTCAACTCTGCATCAGTGCCTCAAATATGTGGGCACAGATAATGAAGTCAAGACGGTGGTCGCGGATAAGCAACCGTTCAAGGGATTGGAGAATTATTTCACCGATTCCCTTTTATACGGCGTTGAATCCGATACTGAACCATCGGCCCAAGGAACGGACAGCGGAGATGAAGCTGATACCGAACCAGGGCTTGATTATGATGGCGGTTTTGTTTTAAACGACATTGTACCCATTGTAATCAATCTTGACGATGATGAATCATCGGAAGATAGTTGTAATTGGCAACTTGCCGAAGAACTATCAATAAACGATGATTTAGAGTACTCGACGGGTCTCGATGATATCACTAATGAACTCTATGCTAACCCTGATTTGTATATGCCTCTTCAATCATTTTGTTTGACGAAGAAGCAGGTACACGACCCTTGTGGAACAACGCTTATCATCCCCGCAGGGATTGGGGGTGGAAAGGAGGTCGTCTACGGCAAAGGAAGAGCATCTCCGATACCCGACCACTTCATAGAAGAAGAAGACGACGATGATAAACCAGCCCGTCATCTATCCAAATACGATGCGAAAGCACGCAACATGATGGAAAGGCACGGATATGACTTCAAGCTCGGAGAGGGTCTTTTCTTTGGTCGAGGTCCACGGGTTCCACCCAGGATGGCCTATGTACCGAAGGGAAAACCCGATGATTATTATCGCCACAAAAGAGGTCTAGGCTATGTCTCATCAGATGATGAGTGTGGCTGGCAAATCATCGACCAAATTGCTAACAAGACTAGGAAGGGATATTCTTCCGACTCTTCGGGTTGGGATTCCGACGCTAGTCTTGGTGAAATGTTCAAAAGACTAATGTCGAACATGACCACGGTTGATCCTTCAACAATAGAAGGAGATGATGAGATGCCAACATGGGAAGACCCGTGGGTTCATCACTTAAGCATGCAATATGGCGATCGGTTCGAGCAAAGAGAGCCTCCTACCAAAGACCAAGTTGTTCAGGTGAATATGGGAACCGAGGAGAATCCAAAGCCAATATTCATCAGCGACAGCCTCCTACCTGAGGAGAAGGAGGAGTTGATTTCTCTTATCCGGGAGTACATCGACATGTTCGCCTGGAATTATGAAGACATGCCAGGTCTCGACCCAAACGTAGCAGTGCATTGTCTCAACATTAAGCCGGATGTCAAACCAGTCAAACAACAACAACGACGGTTTCGTCCGCAAATGATGGAAGCGATCGAAGCCGAAGTCAAAAAGCTCGTCGGTTCGGGATTCATCCGAGAGGAGCAACATCCCGAATGGCTTGCCAATATTGTCCCGGTTCTTAAGAAGAACGGGAAGATCAGGATATGCATCGACTTCAGGGATCTCAATGCAGCCTGCCCAAAAGATGACTTTCCTCTCCCCATCACGGATGTTATCATCGACAACACGTGTGGGTTTGAGAGGATGTCCTTTATGGATGGTTTCTCTGGTTACAACCAGATAAAGATGCATCCAGATGATAAGAAGCACACTGCATTTAGAACGCCTCTCGGCGTATTCTGTTACACAGTCATGCCCTTCGGTTTGAAGAATGCAGGGGCTACATATCAGCGAGCCATGTCGAAGATCTTCCAAGAGCATCTCCGAAATACGGTTGAGTGCTACGTGGACGATCTGGTCGTGAAAAGTCGTGATAAGAATGATCACATCAAAGACTTGAAGACCATGTTCGACTTGATGCGGGCCCATCAGTTGAAGATGAACCCTACCAAGTCTTTCCTCGGAATGTCCAGTGGCAAATTCCTGGGATTCGTCATCACCACCAAAGGTATTCACATTGATCCGGAAAAAGTGAAGGCGATCAATGAATTGCAACCTCCGAGGAACCTCAAGGAGCTCAGAGGACTGCAAGGGCGATTGGCGTATATCCGTCGGTTTATCTCAAACCTTTCGGGGAAATGCCAACCGTTCTCCAGGCTCACAAAGAAGGGCGTGTCATTCGTATGGGACGAGGCCTGTCAAAAGGCATTCGAGAGTATCAAAGAATATCTCTCGAAACCTCCCGTACTCGTTGCACCGAAATCAGGCAAACCGTTCTTGATTTATGTCAAGGCGACGAGCCACTCATTAAGTGCATTGCTTGCACAAGATGACGATAACGGTCACGAGCAGGCGGTGTATTACTTAAGCCGAACTATGGTGGGCGCGGAATCTCGATATCCTATGATTGAGAGAGAATGCCTCGCCTTAGTGTTCGCCATCCAGAAGATGCGGCACTACTTGGTTGGACAAACCATCTACGTCATCTCCAAAGTTAACCCGGTCCGAGTGTTCATGACTCAACCGGCTTCTATGAGCTGGCGATTAGCGAAGTGGGCTTTACTCTTGTCCCAATACGATCTGCACTTCAAACAACAGAAGTCAGTAAAAGGACAGGCCATCTGTGATCTCTTGGCAGCTAATCCAACTACGGATGCCGCCGAGATATACGACGACTTACCTGATGAAACCCACGAAGTCAACGCAACTTCGCACCAACAAGTGTGGCGTTTGTACTTCGACGGCGCTTCACGAGCAGCTAATGCCGCAGGTACTCCTGGATGTTCTAAGGTCTCCTCCGGAGTTGGAGTAGTCTTAGTTTCCCCAGGAAAACATGTGATGCCTCGAGCCTACTCATTAACTGAGCCGTGCTCGAATAACGTAGCAGAGTATAACGCACTGATTATAGGACTCAACTTTGCCAAAGAGCTGGGGGTTGAGTATCTCGAAGCTTTCGGTGATTCTCAACTAATAGTCAAACAAGTCCAAGGGGAATACGAAGTCCGAAGTCAGGATTTAATTCCTTATCACAAGATGGCAGTAGAGCTAGCGGAGTCGTTTGAAGGATTCTTCATCGAGCACGTTCCGCGGTTGCAGAACACCTATGCAGATGCGTTAGCAGCTTTAGCTGTATCCCTGGCACAGCCACCCGGGACAGAACAATTTGTCACGGTAGGAACTCACCAACTCTTAGTGCCGCTTCACGATGAAGACGACAAGGAAGAAGAGGTTCAAGAGGTGCACACAACTCAGGCTGAGTTTGAGCCCCGGGATTGGCGCTTCCCCATCATCGACTACGTCCTACACGGAATCTTGCCAGAAGACGTGAAGGAGAGAGAGTCGATCAGACGAAGAGCTCTGAGATTCTACTATAATATGGAGAATCGAACGCTATACCGCAGGGGGTATGATGGCATGCTGGCACGTTGCCTATCAACCAAAGAAGCTGAAGAAGTGCTTAAAGAGGCACACGAAGGAGAGTGCGGCGCGCACCAACCTGGTCCTAAGCTCTATGATCACATCAGGAGAATGGGATACTTTTGGCCCTCCATGATGCACGAGGCAATCGTATACGCCCGGAAGTGTCACGCGTGTCAGGTACACACGAATTACATGCACCAACCTCCGGAGCATCTGCATCCTTCGGTTACGTCATGGCCGTTCGAGACTTGAGGAATGAACATTGTTGGTCCTATCAATCCCCCCTCAGTCAAAGGTGACCGGTTCATCCTGGCAATTACCGATTACTTCTCCAAATGGGCCGAAGCAGTTCCACTCAGAGAAGTTAAGACGAGCAACGTCATTGCATTCATCAAGCACCATATCATCTACAGGCATGGTGTTCCAAGACGAATCATACACGACAACGGTCCTCAATTTATCAGCAACGCCTTCATAAGGTTCTGCGAAAATTTCAAAATTCAGGACATCTCGTCAACGGCTTATAATCCCACAGCAAACGGATTAGCTGAAGCCTTCAACAAGACCATCATAAAGCTCTTGTCAAAGCTTGTGAAAAATAACAAGCGAGATTGGGATGATAAGCTCGGCGCAGCTCTATGGGCCTATCGTACCACGGTGCGTACACCAACTGGCGCCACCCCGTACTCATTGGTGTATGGATGTGAAGCCGTTCTCCCTCTGGAAGTTCAAATTCCATCTCTTCGCATCGCTCTTGCAACCCAGATGACGACCGAAGAACAACATCAGAAACGCCTCGAAGAACTCGAGATGCTCGATGAAAAGCGCCTGGAAGCTCAACAGCATATTGAGTTTTACCAAGCCAGAATTTCTCGAGCCTTCGACAAAAAAGTTCGACAAAGGAGTTTTAAGGAAGGGGATTTGGTCTTGACTGAAAGACGTCCTATGATCCTTAACTCCAAGAAGAAAGGCAAATTTGAACCCAAATGGGAAGGACCGTTCGTAGTGGAAACAGTCTACTCGAACGGTGCCTATCGCCTAGTCACCAAAGATGGTGACCGGCTCATGATGCCAATAAATGGTAAATTTCTGAAGAGATACTATCCTTAGTATCCTCAGAAGAATCGAGGTACCGGGAAGTTCCCGGAAGAATACCACATCGGGGTATTCTTAGGGATAACCCGGTCGCTGATGAACGAGAAATCAATATTCGAATTCCGAATATTCTTGTTTGTTAGAATCTAACTCTCACAAGCACTTTTTTTGCTGAGATGAGATCTAATCATTCGATAGATTGATCTCCCCTCGCAAAGCTTTCAGTGGTTTTTGACTACTCATAGTCTCTACCACACAATTCCCTTGGTCAAACCTTACTACAGTTAGGACCAAAGCCAAATTCCCCTCTCGATTCGTCCAAAGAACGAGGGGTCCACAAATCGATCGATCAAACCCTTCTACGGTTAGGATCGTCTCAAATTTCCCACTTGGTCAAACCTTACTACAGTTAGGACCACAACCAAGATCCCCTCTCGATTCCTCCAGCGAACGAGAGGTCCACTTTCAATTCGAGTAACCAAACCTTACGACAGTTAGGGTTATCCGAATCTTTCCGATTCTCGGAGTGGAGATCCCACTCCTAGTTTCACCTGTCGGATTCTGGGGGTGGAGATCCCACCCCGAGTTTCCTTTTCTGCTGAAGATAGAATATAAAATTCTTCCTCTTCAGAGTCAAATGACCAAACCTTACGACAGTTAGGGTCGTTTGAACCTTTCGATTCGATAATCAAACCTTACGACAGTTAGGATTATCCGAATCTTTCCGATTCTCGGAGTGGAGATCCCACTCCTAGTTTCACCTGTCGGATTCTGGGGGTGGAGATCCCACCCCGAGTTTCCTTTCCTGCTGAAGATAGAATATAAAATTCTTCCTCTTCAGAGTCAAATGACCAAACCTTACGACAGTTAGGGTCGTTTGAACCTTTCAATTCGATAATCAAACCTTACGACAGTTAGGATTATCCGAATCTTTTCAATTCTCGGAGTAGAGATCCTACTTCTAGTCTCCCATCTTTCCCCTGTCTTTGCTTTTAGAAAAGACAGAGATGAAGTCAGCGCCTAACACGCGTTGCCGGGTAGTCTTTCCCGTGAGGAAGACGAAGTCTATGTATTCAAAATCATAGCACTAAGTCTAAGAGAAGCAATTTTCTTAGCGCAACGTTACATGCGGAACGGATTTAGATAATCCGCATGCTAGCCCGATTCAAACGGTAGTCGGTAAAGGCAAGTCAAACCCGTTGAGGGCTGGGGGTTTGCCAAAAAACCCCAAAGTCTATACCTAACACGTATAGCCGGTTTGAAATCTTTCACCGATTGAAAAAAGTTACCAGGGCCTAAACCTGGGGAATTTTATCCCGAAGCCTAAGGAGGGATAAGTCATCGCCTAATACGCGGTGCAAGATACCCTTTTCCCTATAAAAATGATGGAGTTTACAAGCTCAAAGTTACAGCATTAAGGGCTGGGGGTGTGCCAAAACATCATGTAAAAAGAAGCAAATAAGGAGTCTCTAATAAAAGATCAAGACAAAAGTGTTTCCGGTAAAAGTTGCTGTTTTCATTGCTCTTGTTTGAGATCTGTTACAACTTCAATCGTTACAACAGAATAAAATG
>BQKN01065899.1:59215-71868 GCA_022839385.1 Asparagus kiusianus | reverse complement strand
GCGCTCATCATGCACCGGCCTCATCTTTGCCCTCGATTCTTCCCCGTCGAAGTGCGATTGCGGACGCCGGCCAACGCGCTCATCTTGCACCGGCCTCATCTTCGCCCTCGATTCCACCGCCCTCATCTTCGCCGGATCTCTTCCCTCTTCCTGCCGGATCTCTTTCTGGTGAGTATGTATGTTTCCTTCAAGTACGCATCACTCTCTCGAGCCTCTGACTTCTTCCATCACCAATCACGATTTGCTGCATTTTTGATCTATGTCCTCCACTTCTGACTTTGATTTATGCTCGGAATTAGAGATCATTTTTTAGCAACAAGTTTCTCAGTTAAAATGGTACGGTTTAACAAGTTTATCCTCAATATGATCTTTGAATGTCCCTAAAATTTTGTCTATCTCACATTAAGTGACAAGGATTCCTAACTTATATGGTCAGCTTCTTTCATCTCTTTGCATAGAAATCATACATACAGAGGCAGGTTGAATAGAGAAATATGGACATGATAATTGAGTGTGTACCTCCGTAAGCTCTGAGAGATGACGAGATCTGAATTCATTGATTGTTGCTGCAATCTCTGACATTGGCAACTTAGCCTGCAAGAGGATGACAAGAAAAATAAAATGCAAAGTACTGGGTCATTAAAAAGAAAAGCTTGAGTTCACATAGTTTCAGCACCAGCTGTAGCTAGTTTCATTTTTACCTGTGCAAGAACAGCAGCTGCTAACTGGAGACTTGGTTCCAAAGTATCTGGAACAACCTTTAAAAGAGTTTGAAACACAGGAATTTGTTAGATTATAAATAACATCCATTTTAGTTGACTAACTACATATATAGTTAGGAGTTGATGCTTATAATGACCCACTCTTGACATCGAATGCAGATGATATATCAAGTGTAACTTACAGCAGTTGCACCAGCTTTCTCCAGATTAATGCCATGATCTACATCATGGGCATGAACAAATGTCTTCACATTGGGGAAGTACTTGTTGAGTTACATTAATACCTCATGATTTAAGTATTATTTACATATTTTCTATTTTATTTAATAAGATGAACATGTTTAAACTTTTTGGCTTCTAATTGTAACCCTATATTCAAAGCAAAGTCATGATCATGCTTAGCTTATTCCCTAAATCCATGTTTTTAGAAGTCATTACTGATAAATCATTTTATTTAGGTTAGCATGGCCTGTAACTACATCAGAGATAAGGATTGGATGTACGTGGGTCGTGCAGAACGCATGCAATCTATTTTCGTTAATGGAGTTAGTGCTTTCATGGACTTTGTACGTAGACACGATATGGTTCGACATGGAAGGCTCATTTGTCCATGTAAATTATGCGCGAATAGGTTGCATCAATTGGAGGAAGAAGTAGAACTTCACATTGTGAAGAATGGTTTTGTTAGCGATTATAAAATTTGGGTATATCATGGACAAATTGAAGGTCTCAGTGATGCAGATGAAGAAGAACAAGAAGAAGACAACTTATTTCTTGATGAGGAAATGGAGGAAATGGTTGAGGTAGCTCTTGGTAACACTAACCCTGCTGAAGATCCTCCTTTCGAAGGAGGACATTGTGAAGACAATTATGATAAATACATGAATGATGCTAGGAGGCCCATTTATGAGAATGCAAAACACTCCACGCTATCATGGTTTGTCCATCTATTCCAGATTAAATGTCTAAATAAATGGAGCAACAAGTCATTTACGATGCTCCTCAAGTTTCTTCAAGATTCTATGCCTCCGGGGAACCATGTGCCTGATAGCTGGTACGAAGCTCAAAAGATAATGTCTAATCTGGGTCTGAAGTATGAGATGATACACGCATGTCCCAATGATTGTATAATTTATTGGAAAAAAATTCAGATAATACAGAGTGTCCTACTTGCGGAGAGGCTAGATATAAGAAGAAAGTACATGGTCAAAAGAAGGATATACCTATCAAGTTAGTACGATACTTTCCCATTACAAATACATGAATGGAGCGATGAACATAATAGGTCATTTGACGATTTCTTTATAAGATGTCAGGTATAAATATATTTTATTTTGATTTATTCGATTAATTTGTTATCAATAGGTACAATCTATTTTAACCATGTGATTCATTTATTGAATATTCAGAAGGATTATGAGTTTCTCCCCCTGGATCCTAATCAGCCTCTCAACCGTAATATTGTTTATCGAGGAATGAAGTCTCAGTTGCAAGAGAGGGTTCGGTATAATAGGTGTCAGGTAAAACAAGAGTGTTTTGAGGTGTGGAAAAATACTCCCGAAGAAGAAAGAGAGGCTCTTTGGACTACTCCAGCATTTTCTTGGATTGATAGAGACTCATGGGCTAATTTGTGCGCTTATTATGATTCAGAGGACAAGAAGGTGTATATTTTAAACTAAAATCAAATGTTTATCGATTATACAACATATTTTTGGTGAATTGTAGAAATGTCAAATCATTGAGGATGGTGGCACACCTACAATGTTGAAACTATATTTGGGTACCCACTCGTCATCAGTAGATAAGATCACTGGAGAGTATACATACCCGAACAACAACACTAAGGAGTATTGTGTAAGTCTTCTAGATGAAAATATGTTTACTACGCCCAAAGTTCTTGATTTTTGTCCCTAGAATTATGTGCTGGTTCCACATGCTCTTCGTCACATAATGTTTCTGGATGTGTTCTAAATATTTACAAACTATTGGACACATTTATTTGGTGGGTGTGCTACGTACGTTCTAAATATATCGCTATATGCTGCATGCATGTTTTCATTCACATATATCTATTCTAATTGTGCACATCTAATGGGACACACGAGGTAATTGTTCATTAACGATTGCATCGCTGCGTCTATTATTGTTCTGTAGCAGCAATTTTGTTAAATCAGGATATTTGCAGTTCACTTCTCCAGTAATTCACTTCTAAGTTTAATAGTACACTTCAAGCTCTAGACTCTCTGCTATTGTTGTCGAAATGACACTTTTCCTAATCAATAGGTAAATATAAGCAACTCTGCTGTGTGTATCTGCAGATACACAGCAGATACACACTGCTGTGTATCTGCAGTGTATCTGCAGCAGATACACAGTTGTGTTGTTTCTGCTGCTGCTGAATTTTTGCCTTCCGAGAACTTGAATCATTTTCTGGTAGAAGCTTGAGAGTAATTCCCATGGCAATAAGCAAGAGTCCCGTTCCATGCTGCTTAGTTAAAAATTTATTCTTTGTTTTTGCTTGTTTAGTTAAAAATTGTTCGTTTGGCTAGAACCATGTTAGCCTCATTAGGGATTTAGAGTGTTAAATATTTACTTTTTTCTTATTAGCAGATTAAGCAACTGTTCCCTCTTTCCTTGTCTATCTTTGCGACTTTTAATCAGTTGTAATAACAAATTTTGAGAAATTGGTGTCAGGTTCTGATATTAGTGTATCAGAAGGTTTTGCTTCAATTTTTGGATCTGTGGTTACTATACATTACATATACTTATGCATTGTTATGTGTCTGTATGTGTATGCATACCTACATCCATGTGTGTGTGTGTGTGTGCATGTGCGAGTGCGCGCGCGCAATACATGCACATATCCATTTTTTTACTTATCATGACTTTTCATTTTTTTTGCCATATTTCCTTAAGTTATATTTAATCAACTTTAGTTTGTATGTTTGGCTGAACCTAAGCTGATAAAGTTTGGAACTCATACTTCCAGCCAAAATGAGACTAAAATTTGAAGCAACATCTGGAAGTGATACTTTCTAGAAGTACCTCACTCCTTGGTAATATCTGAGAGAAATAGAAACGGTTGGCCTACTTACACCCTCCTCCCCCCTTATATCTTATTACTTTCATCCATCTTTTTCCTCTTGGGGAAAGTAACATTGCTTTTGCTCATGATTCTAACCAAGCTTTCTGCATGTTTTAAATCTGTACACATGTGAGGTAGTCTAATCATAATATCCCTTTATTGTTATTCAAACAAGACATAATGATTTAGAAATTTTATAAGTTTTATTGAGTCTTTATAGATTTTGATGTCTTGTATGGTTGTTGCAGTGTGAGAGAAATGATGGAAAATCATCCATTGTTTTGCTTGTAATGTTACATTAGGTATTTACTGATCTACTAACAGCTAAGCTGAGTTGCTACTTTTCTTATTGAGACCATGTAAATGCTTAATGCGACTGAAGTGCGAGCGACAACCTTGGCACTGAATAGATTATCAGCACGTAATTTGCACAAGCAGTCATTATATCTGTCTGCGCTTTACAGTAAATATAGGAAAGAGACTACAAGACTCATTGGCAAACCATTGCTCCAGTATTTGCCAAATATAGGCTTTGTTACCTGCGGAGAGGCCATTTCTGAGCAACATAGCTACATGCTGAAATATTTCCTTCTCTGTTTGTAGTAATCACGTATCCAACCTTTGATCAGCACCTGAGGAATAAATTCATGAGCTTGTTGGTTCAAAAACCGTAGCTGGGTGGCCGGAGAAGTGAATTGACAAGAAAACTTGAGATCACAGTACCTAGTTCTGTCACAAGTGCAGTAACACTCTCTGAGATGTTCACCAGCACGCTGTTGTAAACAATAAAGATGCACATCAAACTCCTAATCAATAGGTAAATATAAGCAACTCTGCTGTGTGTATCTGCAGATACACACTGCTGTGTATCTGCAGTAGATACACAGTCACATATATGCAATTTGATTTTATTTCTGTATCATACCTTTAGTAAATCATCCAGACTTCATTTGCAATAATCCATATCAAAGATAGAATTGCTTTTATGCTATAATCTTACTTTTATTTTGTTTTTATTTGTTTCTTAAATATATCTACTTTTGCATTGTCGACTTACAGTTGACTACTTTATATTGTGTAGAATCGAGTCATCCAGGAGGCAACCTTATCAGGGGTCGATTCAGCCACAGAGGACGATGCACTTTGTTTCACCCAGATGTTAGATTCCCTGCATGGAGGGCATCACGGCGGTTATGAAAGAGGCATGGGCATTGGTGCCACTCGGACTTACTTGAGGACGTCCTCCATACCGGAAATCGACACTTCCAATCAGGAACTACGTCACGAGGTGGCTGATCTTAGAGCTCGGGTAGCTGAGATGGATAGTCTCAGGGAGGAGCTTAGGGAGGAATTTAGGTCTCAGATGCATTTGATTACTAACAATATGGTACATACACACTCTCGCATACACGTACATTGGCACAAATATGCATACATCTTATACACGTAAACATACGCACAGACCTAACACTCAGACATGTATACACTCATACATTGCTACTATTTTATAGGTTAATTCTCAGGGCGCTCGTTCTGCTCCCACTCGTAGTGAGCCATCAGCTTTTACGCGACCGGCTCCAATTCATCAGCCCGCTACCGATATACCTCATTCTGCTCGTCCTGCTTCGACTGCAAACACTTCTACTTCTAGTGCTCAAGGTTTGTCACATGAGAATATTGCTAGGATATTTGCAGACTTAAGGCGTTCGGGCTTGTCCCAAGAGGATATTCTTCGAGGAATTTCTTCTGTTCATTGATTGGATGAATCAGACTATTCCTATCTTATATTTTGGATGTATGAGACATTTTGGATATTAGAGACAAATATATAATATTGGATGCTTTTCATTGTGAGATATTGAGTAATTATTGTGCATTTATCTCTAATATTGCATATTGAGTAATTATTGTGTACTTATATATAATATTGAATATTTAGCATCGCTTGAGATATTTTTGTGTATGTATATGTTTTTGATTCATTGTGTAAAATGTGTATATTAAATGTAAACAGGTAAATAAATAAAATAGCTGAAATGAAAAAAAAAATTAAAATTAATAGGCCAAACGGTGTTAAAACAGTTTGGTCAAATACTTTTCCCAAACGGGTGTACTCGTTTTGGTCAAGTTCCAAACGGGTTCAACCGTTTGGGATTAGTTCCAAACGGGTGTACCCGTTTGGGTTACCGTTGGTGAAAATTTATCCCCAATGGCTTTAGCCCAAACGGGTGTTTTTTCTCGTCCAAACGGTTATAACCGTTTGGGAGGGGGTTTTCCCAAACGGTTCCAACCGTTTGGGCAGGCCAGTTTTGTACTAGTGACTGTAGCTAGGGTTCCCATATAAAAGAGAACCATGTGCATGAGAAATAGAGGAGAAGAATCTCAGAGGTGGTTTTTTCTTTAAGAGCTTGGCGGCGGATTTTGAGAGTGTCTTTTCCAGTGATTTTTCAGGAACGAGGTTTAAGAGGAAAATCTCGTTGATTCCTGAAGCGATCTACTGTAGCTATTTTGAGAAGAGTTTTTCCAGTTGGAAAATCTCACGCCCCTTTAGAAGAACAGAGAGTTTCTGTTTCTTCCCTTTTTGAGAGATCTCAAGTTTGAGATCCTCTCTTTGCAAACTTGTAATCTTCTTTAATATTAAAAAAAATTATTTGTGTGGCTCCCGAGGACATAGGCAAGTTGCCGAACCCCGTTAAAACTCGGTGCTCTTTTTTCTTGTAATTTTTATTTGATGTGATTTCTTGTTTCTATTGTCTTAACACAAGATTAGATAGGGAAAATTTTGTACGAGGATTCATATTTGATAGGTGTTCGAATAGCTTGAATTTCCTAACACTGGTATCAGCGCCCTTGTTCAGATCTGTGTGTGAAAGAAATGGCAGAAGAAGGCAAATCTAAAATTAAGAAGTTTGACGGATCAGACTTCGTCTACTGGAAGTCATAGATGGAGGACTATCTGTACCAAAAGGACCTTTATCCTTTGTTGATGGGTAAAGAAAAAGGAAAGAAGAAAGATGAATCCGACGAGGATTGGGAAATATTGGATCAAAAGGCTTTGGGACAGATCCGATTGTCGCTCGCAAAATATGTAGCACACAATATTTTAAAGGAGAAGACAACGATGAGGCTTATGGAAGAGCTCGTAACGATGTACGAGCAACTGTCAGCTGCAAATAAGGTGCATCTCATAAAAACATTTTTCAACCTCAAGATGGTAGGAGGATGTTCATTCGTGGTGCATTTCAGTTAGTTCAACACGATTGTTGATCAACTCATCTCAGTCGACATCACGTTTGATGACGAAGTACAGACCCTATTAATACTATCGCAGTTGCCAATTAGTTAGGCAGATTGTGTGACCGCAATTAGCAACTCGGCGGGGAAGGAAAAGTTAAAGCTGAGTGAGGTTGTGAGTATGATTCTATCCGAGGAGGTTAGAATAAAATCGAATGAATCAGAAGGTTCAGGTTCAGCCCTAAGTCTTGAGCTGTGAGGCAGAAGCCATAATAAGGGGAACCAAAATATGAAATGATCGAAGTCGAAGAAGAAGAGGTCGAACTCGAAGGTGAGACCTATCAAAGGAAAATGTTGGAACTGCGGCCAAGAGGGCCACATGTCTTCAACCTGTACATCACCGAAGAAGGTTAAAAATGAGCAAGAGGCTCATTTTATGTAAGATGCATTAATTCTCGCTATGGATAGCGATTCCGATTCATGGGTCATTGATTCGGGAGCCTCTTTCCATGTCACTGCTAATAGGAAGCTCTTTCAGAATAATGTAGCAGGAGACTTTGGAAAAGTATACTTGGGAGACAATGAACCCCGTAGTGTTGTTGGAAGAGGTGATGTGCAAATACAGTTGAAGGGCTCCAAGTGGTCTCTGAAGAACGTCAGACATATACCGAAGCTGAAAAGGAATCTTATCTCGATTGGCCTGCTTGGAGCAGAAGGTTATGTTACAATATTTACCGAAGATTCGTGAAAAATCTCCAACGGTACAATGGTGGTTGCCCGAGGCAACAAGACCGGTACCCTCTACTGAACTTCACATGCGAGTGACACCCTCGTAATTGTAGCAAGTAAGGAGAGTGTAGATCTGTGGCACAATAGGCTGGGACACATGAGTGAGAAGGGTATGAAGATTCTACACTCAGAAGGGAAGCTAACCGGCATTGATTCGGTTAGCACGCCCCTTGGAAGATAACATTCTTCAGCTAGCGTGTTAACGACCTTGGAAGATACTTGGGGAATAATGTAGCTAGAGCTTATTCATACAGATGTATGGGGTCCAGCTAGCGTGTTTTCTCTTGACGGTTCGGTGTACTACGTCACCTTTATCGACGATCACTCGAGGAAGGTATGTGTATACTTCATGTATCACAAGTCAGAGGTGTTCAACATCTTCAAGAAGTGGAAAGCCATGATGGAGAATGAGACAAATCTAAAAGTGAAGTGTATGAAATCAGACAATGGTGGAGAATATGAACTGGAGGAGTTTAAGAAGTTTTGTGCTCTGAATGAGATTCGTTTGGAGAGGACTACTCCAAGGACATCGTAACAGAACGACGTAGTAGAAAGAATGAACATAACGCTAACAGAGCGTGTGAGGAGCATGCATCTACATACAAGTCTACCAAAATTTTTTTGGGCGGATGCAGTGCATACAGCAGCGTACCGGATAAATCACAGGCCATCAGTTCCATTGAACTTTAGGATTCAGAAGAGGTTTGGAGTGGTAAGAAGGTTAATCTCTCACACTTGAGAGTCTTTGGTTGTGTGACATATGTCCACATCAGTGATCATGGCAGAGACAAGCTAGAAGCTAAGTCACTGAAGTGTACATTCATTGAGTACGACATTGATGAGTTCGAGTATCGTCTTTAGGATGAGAGGAACAAAAAAAATCATCAAGATCCGAGACGTCATATTTAATGAGGAAGCAATGTATAAGGATAGGGACAATGCCAAGGCTGGCCAAAGCAGTGGGAACAACACTACAGATGCGGGCGCATCCGAGTACATAGATTTGGAGGAACTTTCAGATGGGGAAGACAATGTCAATTCTGACCAAAGAATAGAGGAGACTCCAGGTGCAGAACCAACTACCTAGGACGAGGAGCTTAGGAGGTCATCCAAATACCCAAACCGAATCCCTGGTATCTCTCGTCACTAGACTACATACTTTTGACAGATAGCGGAGAACCAGAATGATATGAGGAGCCTATGCAAGTTAGCGAATCTCAGCAGTGGGAGCATGCAATGCAAGAAGAGATGGATTCTCTCCACTCTAACGAGACATGGGAGTTATTCCTACTAACTGCATAGAAGAAAGCCTTACATAACAAGTGGGTCTACCGGGTCAAGCAGGAGAGTGATGAAAGGAAGAGATATAAGGCCAGATTAGTCATGAAGGGGTTCTAACAGCGGGAAGGAGTGGATTATATAAAGATATTTTCCCCCGTTGTGAAGCTCACAACCATCAGGATGTTGTTGAGTTTGGTAGCTGCAGAAAATCTCTACCTTGAGCAGTTAGATGTAAAGACTGTCTTTCTTCACGATGATTTGGATGAAAAAATCTACATGAAGCAACCTATTGGCTTCACTGAGGAAGGAAAGGAAGAGATGGTTTGTAGGCTCAAGAAGAGCTTATAGAGATTGAAACAGGCCCCAAGACAGTGGTATAAGAAGTTTGATAATTTTATGCAGAGGAATAGCTATGGCAGATGCAATTCAGATCATTTCTGTCACTTCAAGAGTTTCAAGTCCAGTTATATTGTGTTATTATTGTATGTTGATAACATATTAGTCGCAGGATCATGTTTACAGGAGATAAAAAAAAGCTGAAGGAGCAGTTAGCAAAGGAGTTTGCCATGAAGGATCTAGGTGCAGCGAAGTAGATTCTTGGGATGTGGATCAGCCGAGATATGGCTGAGGGGATGCTGAAGTTGTGTCAGTCTGAATACATTGAGAAAGTACTTCAGAGATTTAACATGCAGAATGCTAAGGTCGTTAGCACGCCCCTTGGAAGCCAGTTCAAGTTATCTGGTGAGCAATCACCCAAGACTGATGCAGAGAAAGAGCACATGAGAAAGGTGCCTTATTCATCAGCCATTAGTAGTCTGATGTACGTAATGGTTTGCACGAGGCCGGATATTACCCATGCAGTGGGAGTTGTGAGCAAGTTTGCAAGCAACCTAGGAAAGCAACATTGGGAGACCGTGAAGTGGATATTGTAATATCTGAGAGGGACTACGAATATGCCATTGTGTTTTAGGAGAAAGGAGTTGGTACTGCAAGGATACCTGGATGCAGATTTCACCGATGATCATGATACAAGGCGAAGCACCACAGGGTATGTTTATATCTTAGGGTCGATAGCAGTGAGTTGGGTCTCACGTTTACAGAAGATGTGACGTTGTCCACAAGACAGAGTATGTCGTAGTGACCGAGGCAAGCAAGAAAATGATTTGGTTAACCGGATGCTTGGAAGAGTTGGGTCTAAAGCAAGGGAATGAAGTTTTTTAATGTGATAGCCAAAGTGCTATACACCTTGCCAAGAACCCAGTATTTCATGTCAGAACAAAGCACATCGAGTTACGTTACCATTTCATACGCTCGATGATTAAGGACGATAAGTTATAATTAGAGAAGATTTTGGGGAGCCAAAATCCTACAGATATGTTGACTAAAGCAGTCACCATTCAAAAACTGGAGTTGTGCGCAACTTTAGTTGGCCTTCATGCATAGGTGATGAGGGCGGAGCCACACAGGAGAATGTGCTTGTTTGAGATAGCCTGCTGACGACGGTTTGGTCTCCAAGTAGGAGATTGTTGGTGTTGGGTGTAGCCTAAACCATCGCAGAGCTTGAAGGCGAGTCTAGTTGCAGGAGAGCTCGAGGAAGACGCTATCAGGCGAGCTCAAGGAAGGCGCTGGCGAGCTCGAGGCTAACAGGAGAGCTCGAAGTCGAGCGCAGGCGAGGTCGAGTCCAGCTCACTGGCGACCTCGAGCGGGCAAGCTGTAGGCGGGCACGGATGAGGTTTAGGCGGGGTCTTTCGCAGACGAATTCAAGCGGGCCTCTTCACAGGCTAGGTCGAGTGCGGGATAGCCTGGATCCAGTTGTAGCTAGGGTTCTCATATAAAAGGGAACCCTGTGTAGGAGAAATAGAGGAGAAGAAGCTCAGAGGCGATTTTTTCTTTAAGAGCTTGGTGGCAGCTTTTGAGAGTGTCATCTCCAGCGATTTTGAGGAACGAGATTTAAGAGGAAAATCTTGTTGATTCCTGTAGCGATCTACTGTAGCTATTTTGAGAAGAAATTTTCCAGTTGGAAAATCTCACGCCCCTTTAGAAGAACAGAGAGTTTTTGTTTCTTCCCTTTTTGAGAGATCTCAAGTTTGAGATCCCCTCTTTGCAAGCTTGTAATCTTCTTTAATATTAAAGGAAATTATTTGTGTGGCTCCCGAGGACGTAGGCAAGTTGCCGAACCTCGTTAAAACTCGGTGTTCTTTTTTATTGTAATTTTTATTTGCTGTGATTTCTTCTTTCTATTGTCTTAACACAAGATCCGATAGGGCAAATTCCGCACGATGGTTCATATTTGATAGGTGGTCGAATGGCTTGAATTTCCTAACACAATTGAGAAGGCTAGCATGATGTGTACTAGGTCTTTATGGATCTAGTTTGGAGGCATGGATTTTTTATTAATGAAACATGCATAAAGGCTAATGGCATCAAGCAGAATATTGAACATCTAAGCCTTGAAGATAAGGGTCTACTTTGAAGGAGGGAGTACTTATGCATGCCTATTCCTATTAATTAGACTAGAGGTGCAATTTAGAGGAGTTCATTTGTAAGAAGTGTGCAAATGTAGAAGTCTAGTGGACTTGGATGTAAAGTGTGCTACTATATCAGTAGCATCATTCTAAGAAGACTTTAGGCTGAAAATTGATTTCTCTTTTATTCCCCCTTTCCTTTACTTTTACTTGTAGAGTTTAGGCTTCTCCTTAAACCACCCTAGTTATCCATTCTAAGTAGATGTCTTCTTCTTCCTTCAAATTTCTTTAGTTGTCTTCTTCCTTTGCATGCAATTTCTGTCTTCTTAGCGGTTAGATGTCTAGTTTGTTTCCTTCTAGTTCTTAATTTCTTGGTTATGGATAGTAATTGATATCAAGTTGCACATTCAAATGCTTATTCGGGTTTGGGCTTGCAACAAAAGATCCTATTAAACTTAATAGAAAATTAAAATTTGTCTTTGTGTTTGTCCTTCAAATGGGCAGTCGTCGTTAGCAATACAACTGAGGAATACCGCAAAATTGACTCTAGAGAGAGAAAAAAAAAGAAGGGAAAATTGTGTCCAGGCCCCAAAATCGTGTCCTTGAAGTGGCCCAGCCCCACCAATTATTCCCCTTGGGATGCAGCCCCAAAAATGCGTTATTCGTGTGGTCCAGCCCCTTTAGCCCTCTTTTATACATATGCTCCGCGTATTTAGGCAAAAAGACCCGAAATGCCCTCGTCTCTCACTGGGAACCGGCTACAGGTAGCCATCAATGATCGTCGATCTCTCCCATCGCAGTTAAGGCGAAGAGACGGCGGAAAGCGGGGGGAAAAAAGGCGGGTTCCCTCCATTACTGGTCCGCTTCAGCTCCTTATTAATGGGATATAAATTCGGGTAATTTTTTCTCTCATTCTCCCATTTATGAAATCAGGGTTTTTTCCTGAAGAAGCTCAACCGTTCTGAGCTTTAAATCCTCTCCATTACTCCTCATAACTGTCTTCATAACTCTCAACCACTCCCAATGGCCACCGATGACTTGATTTGTATGGTGTCTTTAGGCGAGAAGGCCATATTT
>BQKN01065899.1:33041-48456 GCA_022839385.1 Asparagus kiusianus | reverse complement strand
AAAAAAAAACGTGGGCTTCATCAAATTAACTTGTAGCTTGATGATTTTGATGATGGCAGGGTTCAGTTCGCAGATTTTGTTTTCAAGAAAAATGATTTGATTGTGATCCGTCTTTTTTCTAGTGGTACTGTCTTTTTTCTTGGGTTTGATTGTGATATGTTTCTACGTTTAGGATTTTTGTTCTTTTTTGATCGAGATCTGTTTACGAGGGGATCTAAATCTTTTCCAACTCTATTCCAATCAATATGTTGCTAATGGGGGTTTACTAGTGCATCGTTTTGTATTGAACAAGTTTTCAAGATTTATATGTAGATTCAGTGCGGGAACTTAGGATCCACGATGATGAGCAATCTAATTAAGTTGTATTTGATAACTCTCCATAACTTTCAAAATACCAGAGAACCCCCAGTACCCCCTTAAGTTTAAGTTTAGGGTTTTCTAGAAAACCCCCTTCACCTTTAAGATTTGTTTCACCCTCCACCCCACCCAAAAGAAGGGGGGGAAACACACACACACACAACAACAGCAGCAGCAGCAGCAGCAACAACCCCCACGAAGGCATTATGTGCAATTTTCACATGGGTGAGTAGAATCACACGAGGAGATATTTTTGACAGTGAAAATCGTAGTTCACACTTTTAGGGGATTGTTTTTGGAAAACTTTGAAAGTTGAAGGTGTTTTCTGGTAACCCCTATACTTAAGGGATGGGGCGTCTATGTTTTGAAAGTTATGGGGTGACTATTTGATAATAATCCAAAACTAAGGTGGTTTTTGTGAGATTTGGAGTTAAAAATGTCCTTTATGTCGAATTTCATATAAGATAAAAGGATGCTGCAAAGGATATAATTTGATTCTGCTAAAGTTCTAGCACGAACTATTTTTTCTGAAGACAGTTTTTAAGTTAAAGGGGTAGAAAATATAGGATTATACGTGTCACTTACATTGATTTACAGAAACTTTCTGAAACATAAATAAGCGCATAGGACCGGCAACAGTTTCTGGGCTTGTATAGGACTCAAGAGTATAGACATTTGATGCCTGAATTCCAGGTCATTTTAAACTTGTTTTCTGTCTTTAATCGTGTTGTCAAAATTTGCTATGATATTACATTTTTAATTCCTTTAAGCCACAGTAAATTAGTTCAGGTTAGCATGAATTCTTAATGTTCATGGGATTTTGTTGAAAAGATAATGTAATTAAAGAATATTAGAGGGGTTTTGTGTAAATGTGGGTGTAAGGCTATATAAGCCAATCTATTCTATCAGTGAGAAAGGGATCTTAAAACCCTAATCTTCAATATGGTATCAGAGCTTCTAACCTAGCCGCCTCCCTCTTCAACCCAAGAACAAATCCGAGGGCTTGGTGCAGGTACTTCAGCTTCGGGCGAACGAGGCCATCGGAGAGCGCGATCTCCTCTGGACGACGACGACGCGATCTCATCTCACCAGACGACGACGACGACGCGCTGGCCGTGAGGAGCTCCTTGGCCACGATCGACGCCCGACGAAACCACTGAAGACCGACGACGACGAAGACCGAAGTATGCTCTTTGACCTAGTCTCCGACGAGGTCCAGATCTACGCTGCCTTGTAAGTTTCTCGTGGATATTGAGGCGGCGGAGCTGCTGTTGCTGCCATTTCCTAGCGATGGAGAGAGCTAGGGTTTCTGGGAAGCTTGGCTGTTTGAAGGACGAGAGAGGGCAGAACTGAGAGGGACTTGGCTTTATTGTTGTGAGCAAAGAAATGAGAAGGGCTGCAAAACAGGAGACATTAAAGAGAGGGCAGAACCGGTGTTTTTTTTTCTTTTGGGGGAGTTTTTTTATGATCCGGGGATTTGGTGGGGTGAGAGAGGCTCAATTTGTTGGGGGGAGAGAAGATGGCCAAGACGTGCTGATTAGATCCAAGAGAAGGAAAAAAAAAAGAAAAAAAAGGCTGTATTAGATGACTCTTTTTTATTTTTTTGAATTGTAATAGCTTGTTTAGGTTTTGACAGGTCAGTCCTCGAACTGATGAGAGGAAGAGCTGATATCTTACATTGTTGAGATATCTTACTTTTGGTTCTTGTTTCCTTAGTGAAACATGAATTCTTGTTGATCTAACTCTCTTGTTGTGTTACCGAAGTGCTGCCGAAATTTTCGTTATGCACCACAAGAATACAAGTTGGATCGATGACGGAGGCTGGCAAAAATCCGATGGAGGAGATCATCAAGAAGTTAAATCCTGATGAGATCTCAACATTGATGCAACTGATGAGGTTGTCGAAGGGAGAGGGCTCGACAAAGCCACCACCCTAGAAGGTGGAGCTTCTACCTATCGATGTAAAGCTTGATGGACCCGCGACATATCTGAGTTGGTCGCGACGGGTGAAATATACCCTTACCGGGAGGAACCTGGAGGGATATCTGACAAGGGAGAAGACTGAGCCGGTTGAGGGCTCCGTAGAAAGAGATGAGTGGAAGTCCACTCATATGTTGGTGTACATCTGGCTTCTGAATTCTGTAGTCTAGCCAATTGCTGCCACTGTGGATGGCCTTGGGAGGGTGCAGGATGTCTGGGAGAAGCTAAGGAGGACCTACGATGGGGTGGGGAATAACCTGAGGGTATTCCAGATCGAGAAAGGAGATCAACGCTATAGTCCAGGGAGAGAGGACTGTACAAGAGTACGTCACAGAGCTAGAGCGCTTATGGCTCGATCACGAGCACTTCTCACCCCTAGCGAGCTGTAAGGACCCGGAGTGCAAGGAGCGCGAGACCTCTTTGCAGAAGAGAATCATGCTGTTTCTCCGTGGTTTGGCTCCAGCGTATGAGCAGAGGACGACATTACTACTAACTCAGACGAAGATCCCACCACTGGAGGAGGCAGTCTCAGCCATGATACAGGAGGAGAGCCGTATCAGGCTATAGGCTGGGACAAGTAGACTTACAGGGGAGAAGTCTGCGCTGGTGGTATCCAAACCGGATAACACTGGATTCAGAGGGGAGACTAGGCAGTGCTTCAACTGCGGAGAGGTAGGGCATCTGAGACAGATGTGCCCTAAGCCACCCAGGGAGAGGAACTGGGGTGAACGTGGTTAGGCTGGAAACCGTGGTTGTGGTCGTGGAGGCAGGCGAGGTGGAAGAGGAGGCCACCGGGTAAACTTGACAGTGATAGAAAGGGAAGAAGAAGCTGAGATGATCTTCACTGATGAGGATCGAGCACTCTTGGAAGCACTAAGGAGGAAGCAGAGAGCAGTAGGTGATGTGTCTGAGGGGTCATCCACTACTCTCTCTAGAGGGGACTATGCCAATTACGTCCTTCGTGCACACCCAAACGAGGGAAGACCCACTGCCTGGATAATGGATTCTGAAGCATCCAGACATGTAACAGGAAATGCTAATGAGTTCTTAACTTACACGCACTTAGCAGAAACAGAGAGCATCCAGATCGCTGATGGTACAGCACAGGATGTGGTTGGTAAGGGCACTGTTAGTTGTACAGGTTCTATAACTTTATCTAATGTTCTGCATGCTCCTTCATTTTCTGTTAGTCTGTTATCCATTAGTGCCATTATCCTCTAACTAAATTGTATTGTTTCTTTTGACATTCCCAATGGGATCTTTCAGGAGAAAGAGACAGGGCGAAGACTTGAGACTGGGACATGACGTAGCGGGTTGTGGTACTTGGACCGTGAAGGGATGGACTCAGCGTTGACATCTGTGGTGGAGAGGACGAGAACAGGAGGACCTAAAGTCTGTGCTGAAGATGAGTTGATGCTTTACCATCAACGAATAGGACATCCATCATTTGGCATTTTAGGTAAAATGTATCCAACTCTGTTTGGAAAAGTAAATAAACAGAAGTTACAGTGTGATGCTTGTGAGTTTGGGAAGCTGACTAGAAGCTCTTATGTTAGTTTGGGTAGTAGGAGTTCTTATAAGTTTGAAGTAATACACTCTGATGTATGGGGACCCTACCTAGTAAATTCTATAAATAGATGTAAGTTTTTTATAACATTTATTGATTGTTTCTCTAGAATCACTTGGGTGTATCTTATGAAAAACAAAAGTGATGTAGTTGGCTGTTTTAAAGATTTTCATAAGCACATCCAGACTCAGTATTGTGCAACAGTAAAGGTGTTGAGGTCGGATAATGGGACAGAGTATACCAACAGAACACTTAGGGAGTATCTGTCAGCTTAGGAGATTCTACACCAGACTACATGCCCATACACCTCAGCTCAGAATAGGGTAGCAGAGAGGAAGAACAGACATCTCCTAGAAGTTGCTAGGAGTATAATGATGGTAATGAATGTCCCAAAGGTGTTGTGGGGACAAGCAGTCTTGACTGCTACTCACTTAATCAACCGGATGCCCTCGAGTGTGTTGGAGTGGAAGTCTCCTCGTGAGACACTGAAGGAAGATAACCGGGGGGGGGGGCCCTACCATTGAAGGTGTTTGGCTGTGTGTGCTTTGTGAAGGATAACAGACCATCGGTTGGGAAGCTAGATCCTAGGGCTGTAAAGTGTATATTCGTGGGATACAATGGCACCCAGAAAGGGTATGTCTGCTAGAGCCCGGTGGAAAAAAAGTTGTTTGTCAGCATGGATGTGCGATTTCGGGAGCTCGAGCCGTACTATACAGTGGGGGTTACTTCACCTTTTAGCGACTTGCCCCATACTGGAGGTATGAGGTAAGAGGGGGAGAATGGTGAGAGCTCAACGGGGTCAATCCCAATTTCGATCCCGTACTCAGAAGAGGAGGATGAAGACGAAGGGGAGGAGGAGGAAACAAGGGGTGTTAGGCCTACAGCTCAGGGGGAGTTGCTTACATACAGTAGGAGGGGGAAGGAGCCAGAGGTACCTATAGTAACAGTGCCAGTGCCTAGTCCCTCGTCCAGCTCTGCTCCAACTCCTGAGACACCTACACCACCCTCCACTCTAGGTAATATCATTCCTACTCCTTCCCCTCTCCTTGCACCAATGTCAGCAAGGAGGACTACTCGCAGTAATGCGGGAAATCCCCTAAGAGATATGGTTGAGATCTAGCTCAATTTGTTTCCTATTCTCACATATCCCCTTCACACAGAGCATTCATTGCATCATTAGATTCTGTTATTATACTTAACAACTAGCATGATGCTAAGAAAGATCCAAAGTGGAAGACTGCTATGCATGAGGAGCTGGGGGCTCTTGAGAAGAACCACACGTAGGAGTTAGTGACACTGTCAGCAGGGAAAAGAGCAGTGTGATGCAAGTGGGTGTTTACTGTGAAACAGAACTCAGAAGGAAAGGTTAAACGATATAAGACACGACTGGTGGTAAAAGGGTACAGTCAGACATACGGCATTGACTACGATGAGACTTTTGTTCCAGTAACGAAGATGAGTACTGTTCGGACGCTGATTTCTCTGACAACAAATGATGGATGGGAACTACACCAACTGGATGTGAATAATGTGTTTCTTCATAGAGATCTAGTAGAAGAGGAGTATATGGAGATACCACCTGAATGTGGCACAGGACAGACTGTGGGTAAGGTCTGCAGACTGAAGAAGTCTCTATATGGGCTGAAGCAATCCTCTCGAGCATGGTTTGACAGGTTCAGGAGAGCCATGGTTAGTATGGGATACAAACAGATCAATGCCGACCTTACTATATTCTTCAGAAGAAGTGAGGGTCACATCACTATGCTGGCAGTGTATGTGGATGACATGATCATCACAGGAGATGATGAGAAGGAGATTGCTCAGCTCAAGGTAAGATTGAGCAAAGAATTCGAAGTGAAGGATCTGGGTCAGCTTCGATACTTTCTTGGGATAGAGATATCTCATGGACCTAAGGGGATTGTTCTCTCCCAGAGAAAGTATGCACTGGATCTTCTTGTAGAGACGGGGATGTTGGGGTCCAAACCTGCTGCTACACCGATTGACCAGAACTTCAGGCTGGGTATTGAGGCAGGAGAACCTGTTGATCGTGAGAGATATCAGAGATTGATGGGCATGCTAATCTACCTAAGTCACACACGTTCAGACATCTCATTTGCGGTAAGCGTAGTGAGCCGCTACATGCATGACCCGAGGAAGGGTCATATGGATACAATATATCAGATACTGAGGTATCTGAAGGGTACCCATGGCAAAGGACTAAGATTCAGGAGGAGTAGTCATGTGAACATTGAAGGCTACTGTGACTCAGATTGGACTGGCTGCGGAGATGATCAGAGGTCTACCTCAGGGTATTGCATATTTGTAGGAGGCAACTTAGTCTCCTGGAAAAGCAAGAAATAATTTATGGTGGCAAGATCAACAGCTGAAGCAGAGTACAGAGCCATGGCCGTAGGGATTACAGAATTGATGTGGCTGAAGAACATGCTGGTGGAGCTGAACCTTGACCAATGGGCCAAGATGAGTTTGTGGTGCGACAACAAGTCAGCTATCAGTATCGCCAACAATCCAGTTCAGCATGACAGAACTAAGCATATTGAGATTGATAGATTCTTCATCAAGGAGAAACTGAACAGTAGGTTACTAGAGTTAGGCCATGTTCCAGCTAAGGAGCAGACTGCAGACTGCTTGACTAAAGGGCTTAGCTCAGTAGATCTAGCTAAAGGGTGTGACAAGATGGGCTTAATAGATATCTTTCGCTCATCTTGAGGAGGATTGTTGAAAAGATAATGTAATTAAAGAATATTAGAGGGGTTTTGTGTAAATGTGGGTGTAAGGCTATATAAGCCAATCTATTCTATCAGTGAGAAAGGGATCTTAAAACCCTAATCTTCAATAGATTTCTTTTGACATATAAATTTGTAAATTGTACCACGCTCATTGGTTTTGGATGTTTGGAATATCTTTTACAGTATTCAACACATTTTTTGAGAATACTACTTCATGTCCTCTTTGCACTATTCGAAACTCTTGTTTCATACTTTTGCTCAAATTTCAATTAATGTCTTTATGAGAGTAAAAGTACTCTAGTTGCAATGATTATTTTATTTCCCTCTCTTTCCTATCTTGCATATATTTAAGTTGTTCCTTAGATACATTAGCACTTCCTGTGATAATCATATGATATGTACAAATCATGGATAGTTAAGCCTTTTGATAGTCGTAAATTTGTTTCAGGATTTACTAATTTCTTTAGCTATGACATTCAAAAGCATCAATTTGTGGGAGGATAAGATGTCCATTTTGGAGGTGTTATAATCGATATAACGAGGCTAGAAATGGTGGCACACTTTGCTGATCCCCCTTATTCACAAGAATTGGAAAATCACGGCCTTTGTTCCACTGGTTGTGAATTAAGCTCTATGCCTCGGGAAGTTATGAAGGGTTTGCTTCATTATGCTCCAAATCATGTCAATTTGCCAAGTTAAGGCTTGAAAGAGTTGATTTTAATGATCCTTTATTGGAATAGCACCCTACTACCCAGAAAAGCTTTTGCAAGGAAAAGGGATGGATTTGTAAGTCACAACCCTCTATTATTCACCTTACTTTACGAGGCAAGTGTTCTTGATTTCATATTTGATGTTAGTGACACGCTTTAACTTTTGGCGCTAATGCTAGGAAAAGAAGCACCACCTGGAGTGTGAGGAGCTTGAGTTCCTTGAAGATGCCTGCAAGATGCAGAAAAAATCTCAATCATATTTGGTGAGCCACTGCGAGTCTTTGAATAACCTGTTTGGTGAGGCACAACATAAAATTATTATGCGTCTTTGAACAGGCGTCTGCACAAAATTTGATGGGGATGATTGGTGGCACCATCAAATAATCAGAGGCTGCCTTAAAGAGAAAAAGTCAAGTGCGAGATACGTTTCGAAGGAGTTCAATATGATGTTCAACACATGCAAGATCAACTTCAGTAGCAACAAACAAAAATCCAAAAGCAAGAAAAAGAACATGACAGAGTACCAAGCTTGGAAGAGCAAGAAGCAAAAATGTGAGAGGAACAAGCACAAAGACATCAACAAATTGTGCTGAACCAACAGTTAGTTCAACTCAGGTGCAGCTACAATTGTCAAGCACGCAAACCTTAATAGCAAGTGTGATGGTTGGTTGAGGCATGTCAATTGGCAGTGGAACTCTGATCCACACCGATGTTATAGTTCAACAGGTAATTTCTTTGACTCATTTTAGTTACCTATACAGTTATTCTTGGTATGATTGCAACCCTTTAGAGATGGCTGGTAGGAAAATTATGGGCATGTTTGGGAACCTGACTTATAATCTACAAATGAATTATAGGCCAAGTGGATTATAAGCCAAAGTGTTTGGTAAGAAAAGTGGATTATAAGCTGCTTTCAATAGGAGAGTGTTTGGCAAATTGGTGGATTATAGTCCATCATTGTTGTCAAAATGTCTGGCTCTAAATTTAAACATTAGAGCATTATTAACACAAGTTTTCTTAATAATTTTAATTAAATATATTTTATAACCTATTACAACTTTAATTTAAGTTATTTATTTAATTATTTATTTGACTACTAATTAATTAATAGAACTAAGTTTATAAGAGTTTACTATATTGAATAGGCTTTTGTAATTGTCTTACACGTTGAGGGGTAAACTTGACATTTACTTGGTCAAACAATATGACTTATAGGCCACACAAAAAAATAAGTTGGGTCAGGGGAGCTTTTTTTTGGGCTTGTAAGCGTTGCTAAACATGTTGCAGCGGCTTATAAGCGAGTTTGACTAGTTGCCCATCATGCTCTATTTTTAGGCAAGTACCTCAGTTGGAAACAAACATCTCCATATAGATATCTCATGCTTGTCGTAGAGTTTTCTGATTCCTTTATAAATCCATATGATTCATCCCCTTCTATGTTATCTTTTTTGTCAACTATTGTCCTTCATCTTGAACTAGATGAGTAGTGTTTTTCAGTTCAATCAGGATGAATGTGTTATCTAGACATGAACATCCATCTTTTCAGGTGGAGGCATTTTGTTCAGTTGTTTCTCACTTATCCAGTATCCTTATATTAGCCTTTGGTTATATAGTCAGCATCTCAGTAGCCTTTTCTGAAGGTGCCCAGGCCTGTTATTCATCAAGGATTAAAGCTCTAGTCAAGATCCATACTTGTGATGCTGGTAAGTCATGCTGTTAGTTTTCACTTGTCACCAACCACTTGCACAAGACTTTGCTGCTTATTTCCTATGCACTATGGGATCACATCTCCATCAGTGTCTTGTTTACAATGTCTTGTTGAGTTTAACGATTTCTCAAGGATGTTCCTTGCGATCTTTGCATCTCTTCATTTCAGAGAATTCTGTATTACTTTATTTTATATTTCATTTCTAAGGATTCTGTATCACTGATGCTTCTAGTGGACACCTAGAGAGCTCCCCAAATCTTGGACCATATACAATTTGAGGCAACTGCCAATCTTTTTTTGTGTCTGTTGTTGAATGCATTCAATATAGATATTGCTAGTACCTTGTACAACCTTCTACATATACATACATACATATATTCATGTACTATTTAATAGAGCCTTTTGGAATTTCTGTTGTTGGGTTAATGATCCTCTAGTTTGTTGGATATTTCCAAAATTGAAATGTAAATTTTCTGTTGAATTTAATATATGGATGTATATCTAATACAGGTCATGTGATTAAACCCAAGGGTCCCTGATATTTAGAAACAATCAAATTTGATGACACATTAGCCTGTCACTATGTTTTTTATTTAAAAAGGAAGTAAAACATTTGGCCACAAAAAATGCATCACAAAAAAATAATACTAAAAATAATAGAAAATCAGAAAAGGACATTAAAAACATTTGGTGACACATCATAGTGTCAGGACTTCCGATACATGTTTGTGTCACACGTGTCGCAACAGATTGCCACATGCATTGAGAAATTCTCTCCACACATGCACTATTTAGGCAGGTCGTTTGTGTCACGTGCCATTTGCATGACACAAAATTGTGTCACCCATAGACAAAAAAGTGAGGAGAATTACAATTTTTGTAGTCGTTAGTCCACTGTCTACAAACAAATTCAGTGCACTTTGCACAACTCCTACCAGGTTAGCTTGTTTCTCGTTACTTAGTTATATGCTTTTGACAAGTCCCAGTATATGACATGATTCCTGATATTCGTGATCACATGCTTATATCCGTGTTGTATGCTAGATACTTGGTAACTTTCATGTCACACATACATGTTAATCATTTCATGGTCAGTTCTGTTTATGCTAATTATTTCTAGATCTTGCTTATCAGTTATGGCTTCTACGTGCTAGCTCACGCGTCATCATGATCTATGCTATATTTGTTGAATGCATATTCTCTTAGTTTTGCACACTTGCTAATATGCTATCTGACAGATCTGGATTTAGTTTGCTCATCTTTTTCAAAACCTTGAGGCATGGGATTTGGATACCTCGCAAGGGTGCTTATTAGACATACGTACTCTCATCCCTTAAATTCGCAATCAGCTACCCTGTTCATTTCAGATTTGAGAGTAGTATCTTATAGACTATCAGTTGTATCTCACAGTGTTCATGGGATTAGTACATTGTTTTTCAGTTGACACTATAATTTCATGGAGGCCTTTGTGCCTAAGACTTCTATATGTATTGTTGATATTTGAGATCTTTATCATATTTCGATTAGTTCTACTATCTTTTGGTGTATTTATATATTTTTTGTTGGGGATTCGAAAGAATCAATCGAACCCTTGCCCTTCCGGATCTTGTGTTGAAAGTAGGAAAGTAGGAACAAACCACAAATAAAGATCTAACCTTGTAAAAAATAGTAGAGAAGATGAACACACAGATTTAACGAGGTTCGGCAACGTGCCTACGTCCTCGGGAGCCACACCACACAATCTTTTTATTAATTGAAGAAGAAAATACAAGCTCTCAAACAAGGGGTTAATCTCTCTGAGATTCTCTCTCTTTTCAGCCAAAAAGCTCTCTTTTTGATGATGATGAAACCCTAAAAACGTTTGGGTATTTATATCAAACCCCAGCCAAACAGGATTCCTAAATAGAATAGGAAACATCGAATCTGCGTCGCGGTCGACCGCTTTACCAAGTCCGGTCGACCGGCCAGAGCGAAAAACAAATACAGTGTCTCGTGCAGGTTATCGGTCGACCGCAGCGGCCACGCCGGTCGACCGACCAGAACGAGAATTTCTTCTCAGTCTCCTGCAGTGCACGCGGTCGACCGGCTCTGCCACTGCGGTCGACCGCACAGTCTTCTGACCGTTTTTTTCGTCTTTTCGATTGCAGCTTTGGGTCTACACACTTAGACTAACAATCTCCCACTTGGAGACCAAAGCGTCATCAACGAGCTCACCCGAACTCTCCCCTTCTTCGCATGTATCTTTTTCCCCGAAAAAATTCTTCCTTCAATCAATAGTATCCCAACGATCTCGCCATTTCTCGTAGTGTGGCTCCGCCTTCGTCTTCTACTCGTGAAGGCCAACTGAAGTTGCGCACAACTCCAGTTTCTCAATGGTAACTGCCTTTGTCAACATGTCCGCCGGATTTTGACTTCCCAAAATTTTCATTAAATGTAACTTTCCGTCTTCAACAAGCGAGCGTATAAAATGGTATTTGACGTCGATGTGCTTCGTTCTGGCATGATATACTGGATTTTTGGCAAGATGTATAGCGCTCTGGCTATCACAATAAAGAACTCCTTTCCCTTGCTTCAGATCCAACTCTTCCAAGCACCCGTTCAACCAGATCATCTCCTTGCTTGCTTCAGTCACCGTGACATACTCAGCCTCGGTTGTGGACAAAGTCACAATCTTCTGCAGACGTAGGACCCAACTCACTGCTGTCGACGCTAAGGTATAAACATACCCCGTGGTGCTCCGCCTCGTATCATGATCACCGGCGAAGTCTGCATCCACGTATCCCTGCAGCACCAATTCTTTCCTCCTGAAACATAGTGGTTTGTTTGTTGTCCCTCTCAAGTACCGCATTATCCACTTCACGGCCTCCCAATGCTGCTTCCCTGGATTGCTTGCAAATCTGCTCACAACTCCCACTGCATGGGCGATGTCCGGCCTCGTGCAAACCATCGCGTACATGAGACTCCCAATGGCTGAAGAATATGGCACCCTGCTCATATACTCTCTATCTGCATCTGTCTTAGGCGATTGCTCCTCAGATAGCTTGAACTGACTTCCAAGGGGTGTGCTAACAACTTTAGCATTTTGCATGTTGAACCTCTGAAGTACCTTCTCAATATATTCAGCTTGGCTCAATCTCAATGTCCCTTCAGCTTCATCTCTACTGATTCGCATCCCTAGAATCTGCTTCACTGTACCCAGATCATTCATTACAAATTCTTTTGCTAGCTACCTCTTCAAATTATTTATCTCCTCTAAACACGGTCCTGCTACCAACATGTCATCAACATATAATAACAAAATAATAAAGCTGGACTCGAACCTTTTGAAATAACAGCAATGATCTGAATTACATCTTCTGTAGCCATTATTTTGCATGAAGTTATCAAACTTCTTATACCACTGTCTCGGGGCCTGTTTCAAACCATATAAGCTCTTCTTGAGCTTGCACACCATCTCTTCCTTTCCTTCTTCAATGAAGCCAACAGGCTGCTTCATGTAGATTTCTTCATCCAAGTCACCATGAAGAAAGGCAGTCTTCACATCTAACTGCTCAAGAAAGAGGTCTTCTGCAGCTACCAAACTTAATACCACTCTGATGGTTGTGAGTTTCATAACAGGGGAAAATATCTCCGTGTAGTCAACTCCTTCCCGCTGTTGAAACCGTTTCACTACTAATCTGGCCTTGAATCTCTTGCTTCCATCACTTTCCTGCTTGACCCGGTAAACCCATTTATTGTACAAGGCTTTCTTCTGCGCAGGTAGCTGGGCTAACTCCCATGTCTCGTTAGTGAGTAGAGAATCCATCTCCTCCTGCATCGCATGCTCCCACTGCTGAGATTCACTCACTTGCATTGCCTCTTCATAGCTTTCCGGCTCACCGCTATCTATCAATAATAAATAGTCAAGAGATGAAAGGTATTTGGGATTTGGTTTGGGTACCCTAGATGACCTCCTAGGCTCCATGCCCTGGGTAGTTTCTTCTGCACCTGGAGCCTCCTCCGTTCTGTGGTCAGAACAAACATCATCTCCCCTATCTGGAAGTTCCTCTATATCCATGTACTCAGATCCACCTGTATCTGTAGTGCTGCTCCCACTGCTTCGGCTATCCTTAGCATTGTCCCTATCCTTGTACATCACCTCCTCATTGAATATCACATCCCGACTCCTGATGATCTTCCTGTTCTTCTCATCCCAAAGGCGATATCCGAACTCATCAATGCTGTATCCAATGAATGTGCACTTCTGTGACTTCGCTTCTAGCTTGTCCCTGACATGGTCACTGATATGAACATATGCCACGCAGCCAAATACCCGCAAGTGTGAGAGATTTATCTTCTTTCCACTCCAAACCTCCTCTGGAATCCCAAAGTCTAATGGAACTGATGGCCCGTGATTAATAAGGTATGCTGCCGTATGCACTGCATCCGCCCAAAATGTCTTAGGCAGACCTGCATGTAATCGCATGCTCTGCGCACGCTCTGTCAAGGTCCTGTTCATCCTTTTTGCGATGCCGTTCTGCTGCGGCGTCCCTAGAGTAGTCCTCTCAAAGCGAATCTCATTCGTAGCACAGAACCTCTTGAACTCCTCCAGCTCGTATTCTCCACCATTATCTGATCTCAAGCACTTCACCTTCAGATCTGTCTCGTTCTCGACCACGGCCTTCCACTTCTTGAAGATTTCGAACACCTCTGACTTATGCTTCATGAAGTAAACCCACACCTTCCTCGAGTGATCGTCGATAAAGGTGACGTAGTATCTCGAACAGCCAAGAGAAGACACACTGGCTGGACCCCATACATCTGTATGAATCAACTCTAGCTTCTGAGCCTTAGGTGACCTTCCACCCTTCTGAAAACTAACCCTCTTCTGCTTCCCAAAGATGCAATCTTCACAAACTCCGACTTCCACGGTGTCGATCCCGGTTAGCTTCCCTTGTGAGTGTAGGATTTTCATCCCCTTCTCGCTCATGTGCCCTAGCCTGTTGTGCCACAGATCTGTACTCTCATTGCCAGCTGCAATTGCGAGGGTGTCACTCGCATGTGAAGTGAGGTAGAGAGTCCCTGTTTTATTGCCTAGGGCAATAATCATCGTGCCGTTGGAGATTATCCACGAATCCCCGGTAAATGTCGAAACGTAGCCTTCTGCTCCAAGTTGTCCCACCGAGATAAGATTCCTCTTTAGCTTCGGCACGTGTCTCACGTTCTTCAAGTTCCACTTGGAGCCCTTCATCTGTATCTGAACATCGCCCTTTCCAACAATATTGCAAGGTTCATTATCCCCCAAGTATACTTTACCAAAGTCTCCTGCTACATAGTTCTGAAGAAGTTTCCTATTAGCAGTGGCGTTGAAAGAAGCTCTTGAGTCGATGACCCAAGAATTAGAATCGCTATCCATAGCAAGGATCAAGGCATCCTGCACGATATGAGCCTCCTGCTCACCCGCATCCTTCTTTGGTGCTTTGCAAACTGAAGACATATGGCCCTCCTGGCCGCAGTTCCAACACTTCCCTTTGATAGACCTAACCTTCGAGATCGGCCTCTTCTTCACTAATTTCGACCGATTCCTGTTCTGGTTCCCTTTCTTCTGGCTTCTGCCTCTCTGCTCGAAATTTAGGGCTGAACCTGAACCTTTTGATTCGGACGATTTTCTTCTAACCTCCTCGGATAGAATCATGCTAACAACCTCACTCAGCTTCAACTTCTCTTTTCCCGCCGAATTGCTGATTACCGTCACACAACCTGCCCAACTATCCGGCAACTGCGATAGTAGTAGAAGGGCCTGCACTTCGTCATCGAACGTGATGTCCACGGAGATAAGTTGATCAACAATCGTGTTGAACTCGCTGAGGTGCATCGTGAAGGACCGTCCTTCTGCCATCTTGAGGTTGAAAAGAGTTTTGACAAGATGCACCTTGTTTGC
This sequence comes from Asparagus kiusianus, assembly GCA_022839385.1. Classification (NCBI taxonomy): domain Eukaryota; kingdom Viridiplantae; phylum Streptophyta; class Magnoliopsida; order Asparagales; family Asparagaceae; genus Asparagus; species Asparagus kiusianus. Next base: position 33,467 of record BQKN01065899.1, on the reverse strand, counting down.
TACCGACGGTTGCTCGTACATCTTCGCGAGCGCTTCCATAAGCCCCACCGTCATCTTCTCCTTCAGAATATTGTGGGCTACTGATTTGGCGAGCGACAACCGGATTTGCCCTAGAGCCTTCCTATCCAGTACCTCCCAATCACCATCTGACTCCTCTTTCTTCTTTCCCTTTTCCTTGCCCAACAGCGGGCGATACAAGTCCTTCTGGTACAGATAATCTTCCATCTGCGACTTCCAGTAGGCGAAGTCTGAACCATCAAACTTCTCGATCTTTGATTTGCTTTCCTCTGCCATGGCTTTCACACAAATTGCTGAACGAAGCTCTGATATTTTTTGTTAGGGATTCGAAAGAATCAATCGAACCCTTGCCCTTCCGGACCTTGTGTTGAAAGTAGGAAAGTAGGAACAAACCACAAATAAAGATCT
>BQKN01065899.1:0-32641 GCA_022839385.1 Asparagus kiusianus | reverse complement strand
AAAATCCCCTCCTATGATAAGGATACCCATTAATCTCATATGAAGAATATTGGTACCAAGTTTCTCCATTAAACTTAGTAGTGACGTGGCCAGATCTGGCCCCTACATCATACCTCAAAATAGAGCCTCAATCACTAATCACATATTCTAAAAAAGAGGTTTCATTTTCGATGCGTGATGTAGGGGACATATTTGGCTACATCACTACTAAGTTCAATGAAAAAACTTGGTACCAAAGTTCTTCTTTTTCGCTCTCTCTCTCTCTCTCTCTCTCTAGGGGTTTTTCTCTTTTTATGTCTCTATATATATATAAATATATATATATATAAATATATATATATAAATAACATTAACAATTATATTAACTATAGCAATTTTACTATGTTTAATTTCAAATTCTCAATAAAATAAGCTCATTCCTTAAAATTATAAAGTAAACTCATTTGAAACTTTTACTTTATATTCCACATAAGCATAAAAAAAGAATAAATAAATAAATACGTACGTATATACATACATACATATACACTTACCTATTTAAATATGAGAACACATGTCTCTCATTCTTAGCATTGCCATTAATTTTAAAGAAAAACAAAAGCAAATAGTCAAGCACCTATGTGAATGATGTGTTGGCCCTATGGTTTTGATGATGTTTTGTTAAACAATTTATAGCTAATCCGTCTTCTAGTTTTTGTGGTTTTTTTTCTCTTTACAGGAATTCAACACATAGTATTCAAGAGTTAAAGATTCGAGTTCATGTGTGTGCATTCATCTAGGTATTAGAATAGTTTGCTTACATATATCGTATGACTATATTTAAGCTCAATATGTAAACACAACACAAGTTTGACTTTTTCTATCATACAAATGATTTTTTATCAAACTTTGTTACAATAGTTTTTATTTCATGTTTACATCTCTTTCATACTTCATAATATATATATAATGTATGCATGATATATATACAGAAGTTTACAAGTCATAGTTTAATTTTTATGTTCACGAAAAATAGGTTTTATGAACACTTTTCAAAAACAGTGAGTTTTCACAAACGAAAATTGCATTTCCAAAAATTTATTTTCAAACATGTTTATTTTATCATATAGAAACTTTTCTTAAAGTTTTACTATTTTTGAAAATTATTTAATATTTTTTATGTATTTTTAAACTCAGCCAAAAACAGGTTCAAAACCTGATTTTGGTATGTATCAGTTTGCGGTCGACCGCCACGGTCGATCGTCAGTAGTTCAAAGTTTATTTTTGCCTTTTAATGGATCGCGGTCGACAGTCGACCGTGGCTTATCCAAAGACCTTCGCGGTCGACTTCCACAGTCGACCGCCTGTGTTTCAAAGCTGTTCTTCTATTCTTTGTGCTTCGCGGTCGACCGCTAGATTTTCACTGTCGACCGCCGAATTAATGATTGTGTTGCAATGGCTATTTTCTGATTTGATTCTCTAGGGGGTATTTTGGTCTTTTTAGTGTTGTTTTGGCTGTTGTCTTGAGTGGGTATAAATACCCATTGCTTCCCTCTTTCAACACACCAAGAGCTTTGTTTACAGTGAGTTTTAACAAAAGATTAAGAGATGTTTAAGCTTGTTTTGTTGATCTGTTTCAAAAGAAGCTTCCTACAACAAGAAGAGGCTTTCAATTCCAACTGAGGATCTTATCCTCATCATCTTCTACAGTTCTTCTTGTTTACTGAGAAATTTTCCTAACTCATTTATCATATAGCTTATTATTTCATTTTCGTATCTTAGCTATATTTAATTGAGTTACATATTCTCTATTTGCTTTTATCACACACACTTATTGAGCTTATAATATTTCCATACAATATATAGTTGGGTAGTGGTGTGTCATTTAGTGAGAGTGAGCTTCATTGTGTTCTCATTTATAAATCGAGAACCCTTATTGTGAGTATCACTTGTAATACACTTGTACACTAAGAGAAGTGTGAGGCGTGAGACGGGGTCGAATCCAATAGGAGTGGCATCGGTTGACAAACCTAGGGAGAGGTTGTATCCGAGCACTTGAGGAGGAGGACACGGGCTAGAATCCTACACTTAGTGTGTAAAGTGTGATTGCATAGTGTTTGTTGTGTGAGAGTTTCCGGTAAACTTGTAAACCGAGTGTGTAGAAGTTCCGGCTTTCAAACCGGTTGTGATAGTGGAGATCTCCTCGAGGTGAGGAGCGGGGACGTAGGTCGTGGGGATCGAACTTCGTAAACATATCGTGTGTTTGTGTTTGCTTAGCGTATATTTTATTTGTGCTTGTTCTTATCTTTCTTGTTCATATCTATCTCATATATATCTTGCAAGAACAAATTAATCAATATATTTTTAATTAGAATTTAATCAGGATTAGATTAGCATAAGATCCTAATCACCCCCCCTCTCTAGGGTCTAACATGGTGATGTCATGTTCCACTAACAAATTTAAACCTTAGGCAATAAAAGAGAGGGGGAGAGAGAGTCTTCTTCTTCCTTGCATCTAAACCCATTTTTCTCTACTCCAAAACTCCCGTGTCCCCTTCGTTTGGGTGCCGAAACGTACCCAAACCGCACCCGACACGGATACGGCACCAAAATTGCCGTGTTGGGGTATCATAGGTGATAGCCTATATAAACATATGAGTTGTTGTACGGGATAAGCATTCTTCTCATAGTGGAATCTCCCCTCACCCCCTCCCGTGGACGTAGGCAATTTTGCCGAACCACGTAAATCTCATGTATTTATTATTTTCTGATTGTTGGCTATTGCTTGTAGGTTCCCTTAATATTCGGTCTTAGAGCTGATGAGAGGAAGAGTGTATATTTCACTTTGATGAAATATATCACTTTCGATTCTTGTTTCCTTTGAGAAATAAGAATTTCATTATCTATTCTCGTTTCCTTTGAGAAACAAGAATATAGAGGTTGACTTGTGCTTTTGTGACAACAAAAGCCAGGGCTCTCTCTCAGGTGATATCGCTTCCACGACGGTGGGCGTGACTCTGCGCCCAACAATTGGTATCAGAGCTGTTATTCAGATTGGGAGTGGTGTAGCTTCTGGTTTGAGGTGGTGCTCGGCAATTTTTCTGAGAGAAGCGGTTTATTAGTACAAGCGGAGAATGGCGTCAACAAGTAAAACAGTTAAAGTGGGAAAATACGAGATTGAAAAATTCAATGGGAAGAATGATTTTTCTTATTGGAGGATGCAGATGAAGAACTCTTTGATTTCGTAGAAATTGCACAAAGCTTTGGCGGGAAAAGAGAAGAAGCATAAGGATATGTCGGATGAGGATTGGGAAGAGCTGGATCTGGAAGCACGGGCGTCGATTATCCTTTGCCTTGAAAGGGATGTAGCTTTCTTGGTAGATGGAGAGGAAACGACTGCGGGCGTGTGGTCGAAGTTAGAAAGCACCTTCATGACGAAGAGTCTAACGAACCGGATCTATTTGAAATCCAAATTGTATACTTACAAGATGGAGGAGGGCTCATCAATCCGGGAATACATCAACAAGTTCGATAGGATAATATCGGATTTGAAGGACATCGATGTGACTGTAGAAGACGATGATCAGGCGCTTCTACTACTTCTATCTCTACCGAAGTCTTATGAGAACCTGGTGCAAACACTGATGCTTGTGGGAGACAATTTGACGATGGATGAGACTAGAACGGCGCTTCTAGCGGATGACCTTCGGAAGATTGCAACCAGTGACATGACTACTGGTGGTAACAAAGAACAAGCGCAGGGATTGTTTGATAGAGGAAGGAGCAATGAGCGAGGAAAAGGCAAGGGAGGAAAGTCTAGATCTAAATCGAGACCTCTTGCGGGAAGAGCGTGCTACAAATGCGGTGAAGTTGGGCATTTCAAGGTTGACTGTCCTAACAAGAGAGTAGGTGGGAAAAAGAACAACAACAAGATCGAGAGAAGAGAAGGCAAGGAAGAGGCGAGTTACGCCTCGGAGGAAGGGAGCGATAAGGAATGCTATATCGTCACGGGTGGCGAGGATACCTTCGGGAAGTGGATACTTGATTCTGATTGTTCTTACCACATGTGTCCAAATAGGAAGTGGTTTATTACCTACAGGAGCATTGATGGTGGAACCGTATTGATGGGGAACAACCATGCTTATAAAACGGTGGGGCTAGGCGATATCAAGATCAAGATGCATGATGGAGTGGCTCGAACCTTGACGGATGTAAGGCACGTTCCCGACTTGCGGAAGAATCTTATTTCAGTTGGTGCTTTGGACTCCGGGGGTTGCAAGATTGTAACAGAGAACGGAGTGAAGAGGGTTGTTCGAGGTTCCCTAACAGTGATGAAGGGTGTTCGTCACGGTAATTTATATACTCTCTCGGGTACGACGGTGACGGGAGATGCAGCAGTTGGAACCTAAGGAAGTGGTGGAGACCCATGTGAGCACACACGGTTATGGCATAGGCGGCTTGGGCACATGTCAGAGAAGGGTCTAGTTCTGCTTGGTAAGGAGGGTTTGCTGAAGAATCTGAAGAAACCTTGCATGGATTTTTGTGAGGATTGTGTGTATGGAAAGGCGCACAGGGTCCAATTCTTGAAAAGCAATCACAAGAGCAGAGGTATACTAGATTATGTGCACACGGATGTTTGGGGTCCGGCTCAGACAACTTCCAAGGGTGGTTCCAGGTATTTTGTCTCGTTCATAGACGATTATTCTAGGTATGCTTGGATTTATTTTCTTAAGCATAAGAATGAGGTATTCGAGACATTCAAGAAGTGGAAAGCAATGGTTGAGAACAGGACAGGTAAGAAATTAAAGACACTGAGATCTGACAACGGTACAGAGTATACAGACGGTGCTTTTAAGGAGTTCTGTGATCAGGAGGGCATTGTTCGACACTGGACAGTCAGGTCAACACCACAGCAGAACGGGGTCGCGGAGAGACTGAACCGAACATTGCGGGAGAAGGCAATGAGTATGCGATCTTATGCTGGATTGGGCAACGAATGGTGGGCAGAATCGGTGGCTACAGCATGTTACATTGTGAACCGTTCTCCACATTCGACATTAGATGGTGATACACCCTATAGGGTGTGGTCAGGGGAACATGCAGATTATGAGAGGTTCAGAATTTTCGGATGTACCGCCTATTATCACGTCAACGAGGGAAAGCTTGACGTGAGGGCTAAGAAGGCGATATTCTTGGGGTATGCGAAGGGCGTAAAAGGCTACCGCCTTTGGTGTACAGAAGATTCTAAGTTCATGATCAGCAGGGACGTTTCCTTTGATGAGAAATCCATGATTGCTAGGGCGCCCAAGGATGACGGTGTTGGGACTGTTGGGACTTCAAAGTCCCTGGTTATTGAGATAGAACCTAAAGACCAACCAGGTTCTAGTCATGTTCAAGTGGGAAATCAGGTAGATGATGAGCTTGAGCAGGAGGAGGTTCAGCAGGAGAATACACAGGTACTACAACAACAGCAGCTCGAGGATACTTTGGCTTCCACTAGGCCAAAGCGAGCATACAAACAGGTACATAAGCTGGGGGCTGATCAACCCCTGAAGCACTATGGGCAGGTTAATTTGGTTGAATACGCACTCTCGGTGGAGGAAGATGAGCCGGTCTCCTTCAAGGAAGCTATTCAGGATAAAGATAGTGAGAGTTGGTTGGCTGCGATGGAGGAGGAGATGGAATCCCTTCGGAAGAACCAAACATGGGAGGTGGTCCCATTGCCCGTAGGAAGAAAAGCTATTGGTTGTAAGTGGGTGTATAAAAGAAAGGAAGATCCTTTAGAGCTCGGTGGCACAAGGTACAAGGCGAGGCTAGTGGCTAAAGGGTTTGCACAAAGAGAGGGTATGGATTACAATGAGATATTTTCTTCGGTGGTGAAACACACTTCTATTCGGGTGCTATTGAGTATTGTTGCTCATGGTGATCTTGAGCTGGAACAACTCGATGTTAAAACGACCTTCTTGCACGGAGACTTGGATGAAGAGATCTATATGCATCAACCTGAGGGTTACAAGGTTGAGGATAAGGAGTATCATGTATGTCGCTTGAGGAAGTCACTCTATGGACTAAAGCAATCTCCTCGGCAGTGGTACAAGCGATTTGACTCCTTCATGCTGAAGCATGGATTTTCCCGAAGCGATTACGATTGTTGTGTTTACATTCGGAAGCTTCGTGGAGGTGATTATATCTTTCTCCTTTTGTATGTGGATGACATGCTTATTGCTTCTAAGAACGGGGTGGAGATAGATAGGTTGAAATCTCAACTTGGTAAAGAGTTCGAGATGAAGGACATGAGCGCTGTTAGGAAAATACTGGGTATGGAGATTAGATGAGAGCGGGCGAATCGGCGATTGTTCTTGAGTCAGAAGGGCTATATAGAGCGGGTGATCGCGAGGTTCGGGATGCAAAGTACTAAGTCAGTGGCGACCCCATTGGCTCCACACTTCAGGCTTTCAGGTAAACAATCTCCCACTACAGCGGAAGATAAGACACACATGGAGCGTGTTCCTTATGCTAGTGCAGTTGGCAGTTTGATGTACGCCATGGTGTGTACACGTCCAGATATTTCACAAGCGGTTAGTGTGGTCAGCAGGTTCATGGCGAATCCGGGAAAGGCGCACTGGGAAGCTGTGAAATGGGTCCTGAGGTACTTGAAAGGTACAGTGGATACGAGTCTGTGTTTTGGTGGAGATACATGTCAGATTGATGGGTTTGTTGACTCGGATTATGCGGGAGATCTAGATAGACGGTGATCTACTACTGGTTATGTATTCAGGATACATGGAGCTCTAGTTAGTTGGCGATCGATGTTACAAGCTACAGTGATACTTTCTACTACAGAGGCCGAGTACATGGCTATGGCAGAGGGAGTGAAGGAAGCATTGTGGTTATGAGGTCTTCTAGACGATTTGGGGATTGAACAGGAGAACGTGAACTTGTGGTGCGACAGTCAAAGTGCGATTCACTTGGCGAAGAATCAAGTTCATCATGCTCGTACCAAGCATATCGATGTCAGGTATCATTTTGTGCGGGATGTCATAGAGGAAGGTGATATTTCTCTCATGAAGGTGCACACGAATGAAAATCCTGCAGACATGTTAACCAAGGTGGTCACAGGTAGCAAGTTTAAGCATTGCTTGGACTTGCTTCATATTAGCCCGTGTTGATTTGCCCAAGAGGGCATGGCCCTTCGGGGCGGTGATGGGGTGAGGTGAAGACTATGGGGAACAAAATCCTGAACTACGGTTAGCTTGATCCCGGTGGAGGGTACGTAGGCAGCCACGGTAAAGTGGCGCAGCTGGTTTGGCCTGGTTTATTTGGCCTGGTTTGGTGTTAAGATCTCTCTGGTGAAGTTCGCGAAGTTCTTCTGGTGTTCGTCCATAATTTGAGGTTTATCAAATGATGTACGAGGTGGAGAATTGTGAACGAGCGGGCCCATGCGGAGACAATAGGGAGCAGCAACTCAGTGGGGTCCACCCACGTGCCTATGTGCGTGAAACCAAACCCAAGAAGCGGGTATTCTTCACCGGCCCAACATCCAACATCCCTTCCTATAAATAACTGATTGATCTCTAGGGTTTTGTGCGGGGAAATAAAATCAAGAGGGGAACAACAGCTTGGGTAAAAAGCTGCGGTGAAATAAAAGGCTAAGGTGAACAGCGGCTTGGTGAAAACCTGCTGGGAAAATTACAGTTCTCTTTTGGCGGCTGAGCAAAGGAAGAAAAAAGAGTACTTGTAGCAGTTGTTGAGAGAGAAAAAGAGAGATCTTGAGAGGAGAGAAAAAAAAAGAGAGATTTACAAAAGAGAGGTAAATTTTTTTTGGGTAAAAATTAGATTTTTTTCTTTGAGACGAGCTTGTGGATTGTACAAGTCGTCGGTGTTCTTCTCATAGTGGAATCTCCCCTCACCCCCTCCCGTGGACGTAGGCAATTTTACCGAACCACGTAAATCTCGTGTATTTATTGTTTTCTGATTGTTGGCTATTGCTTGTAGGTTCCCTCAATATTCGGTCTTAGAGCTGATGAGAGGAAGAGTGTATATTTCACTTTGATGAAATATATCACTTTCGATTCGTGTTTCCTTTGAGAAATAAAAATTTCATTATCTATTCTCGTTTCCTTTGAGAAACAAGAATATAGAGGTTGACTTGTGCTTTTGTGACAACAAAAGACAGGGCTCTCTCTCAGGTGATATCGCTTCCGCGGCGGTGGGCGTGACTCTGCGCCCAACAGGTTGCATAGGATAAGACTGTCTAATTATATCTATCAACAATAAGAGTAATATCTTAATATCTCTAAAATCCCCCCCTCAAACTTACGTTGCAACAAAAAACATGAGTTTAAACAAAAAAAAAGTTTGTACTAGAAATGTGTGAACCTCGATGAAGGAGTCCAGCATGGGGATTAGATCAAGATCAATGAGATGAGAATCCAATGATATTGATGAAGAAAATCTCACAGGCTGTAAGATAGATGACATAGAATAGAAATTCAGAATCATCAATAGTGAAGAATTCAATGTCGACGAGATGAATGACATGGGATAGGAATGCTTGTACATCGACGAAGAAAATCTTAGTGGCAACATGATCAAACAGCAAGGGATAGAAATCCTAGTACATCGATGGAAGAAGATTTGAGCAGAAAATAGAAGGAGGTCGTTGCCAAGGAAATCTCAATGGATAATGGTTGATGCCAAGGCTATAAAGAAGAAAATCTCGTTATAGCCGAAATATGTCGGATGTGATGACTATGGGATTTTCCGAGAGAACGAACTAGACAAAAAGGTCAGAGGGAAAGATAGTTATATGGAACGTAAAACTAGGGGAGAGCTGCTTGTAGGCTTGGAAGGCGACAATTATCTAGTTGGAGTGGAGGGCTTCTTATTGGTGAAGAAGGTGATGTAATTATTGCGTTACATATGGTTCATGAAATGGCGATTCTAAAAGCCAGAATGCAGTTCGAAACTGTAGCAAACTGTTCAAATTCTCAATGTTGAAACCGAAATCAACATGAAGATGCTCAATTGTTGACTGAGAATCAATATAAAAATGAATCCTATGTCGATGAAGACGTCATAAACGAAGGTGCCGGCTTAAAATGTAAGGATAGAGAGTGATTGATAATAGGTGTTTGTTAAAGGAGTTAAAAGTCTCACGAGATGAAAGCATTTTTTTATTTGCACTTCGAGTAGAATCTATATAACCCTCATTCCAAGTGGAAAATTGGATCAACATCAAGTAAGCAATAGAGAGCAGAAGCCTCTGTTTGGAACATACTTTGCTGCATTATCCAGAGAAGAAACATAATTTCTTTTCGTTAAATCCTTGACAAGACATAGGTAGGAATCTGATTGACGATAATGAACTCCTCTAGCTGAATTTAGGCTGTTGTGGATAGATCAGACATTAGATATATAATTGAGAAGATCGGGATAAAGAGATAGGGATAATGAATGCTACTGAGATCTTATTAAAGAAGACAGAAAGACAATGATGTCAGTGTGAGTAGACAATGGAGAAGTCAATGACAAATTGAGTTGATGACGAAGTGAATCGATGATTAATGGAAGTGATGAAGATGAACTGACTCGATGAAGTCTGACTGGAGAGATCTTGATGTAGAGATCTGCTAGAATATAAAAATATGACTCAAGCCTCATCAAAACATTAGAGTTTTGGTGCAGTAGTAGGATCTTTATAATGGTATGAGAGCAACTCAGGTTCAAATTCTGCTAGCCAAAAGTTTAAAGCGGGTTTTCTAAAAATAATACCGCTACATGAGTTAATGTTTCTACGCTTAAAAGGGTCTTCAACCTGTAGGTCATGTTAGAATCTAAAAATAATTACCCTCAAACCTCATCAAAACTTTAGAGTTTTTATGTATTAGCTAAGGACTTTAACACAATATCAGAGCAACTAAAGTTCGAATCTTACTGGCGGCAAATGTCTATTGTATACATCAAACCTCCAAAGCTATGGTGAAGTTTGAGAGTCTATTCTAACATGCCCCTGTTGGTGGAGCGCTCTTTTTATAGGCTGATTCCACTGACCATGATAATGGGGATTGAAAGTATTAATAACACTAGATGAGCCCAGGTTTTAGCCCATAAAAAAGGCACTCAACCTGTAAGGGCATATTAGACTATAAAATTATAACCCTCAACGATTATCACAACTACGGAGATTTGGTATAATGGTTAGGAAATACCTGACAATGATGAGATCTGAGGGTCTGATGGTCCACCGACGGCTAGGCAAGCAAAATTCCCTGAGTAGCTGTTAGGTTATATGGAGCCTAATTATCAGACCCGACCTAATTCACTTAAGTGATCGAATTGTCAGAACCCCAACTGCGCGGATCGAACTAATACCTAGCAATAAAAGGGTGATTAGGGCGCAGCTTGTAAGGTATTCAGAACATAGTGGAATTTTACCTGCGGCGGCAGTGGACGTAGCTTTTCTCATCGAGAAGTGAACCACGTAAATTCTGTGTTTTGTGATTTATTTTTCCTCTCTTCCCTCTCTCATCTCTATTTCCAAATCGCAACAGGGGTTAGAAAAAACCCTAACAAGTGGTATCAGAGCGGCCAGGTTCGGCGCAGGCGATTTGAGGTCAGATATGGGATCCGAGAAGGAGACATCCAAGATCGAGAAGTTTGATGGGACAAACTTTGGGTACTGGAAGATGCAGATGGAAGCCTACCTCTATCAGAAAGATCTGTTTTTGCCGTTAGGAGAGAAGCCAGTGGATATGAAGGATGCAAAATAGAAGTTGTTAGATCGGAAGGCCCTTTGAGGAATCAGGTTGACCTTATCCAGATTTGTAGCCTTCAACATCAAGAATCAGGATTCGACGACGTCTCTCACGGCAGCTTTATCCAGCATGTATGAACAACCCTCTGCAGTGAATAAGGTACATCTCATAAAGAAGTTATTTAATTTGAGGATGTCTGAGAATCAAAAATTCAAGGATCACCGGAATGAATTTAATGATATCACAGATTAGTTAAACTCCGTTAATATTAAATTCGATGATGAAATTCAAGCCCTTTTAATACTTGGTCAGTTGCCTAATAGTTGGAAATGTACCGTTATTTGGATTAGCGGGTCATTTGGAAAATCGAAACTGAAGTTTTCAGAGGTTGTTGACATGGTTATGACCGAGGAGATTAGAAGACATGAAGAAGGAGTTTCTAGTTCAGGGTCGGCACTGAATGTTGAGAGCAGAAGCAGAAACAGAAATAAGAATAGAGCGAATAGCCGTGGGAGACTTAATTCGAGGAACGATAGGTCAAAGTCTAGAAATCGTAGAAGCAAGAAAGGGATTGATTGCTGGAACTATGGTAAGTATGGGCACTATGCGAATCAGTGCAGGGAACCCAAGAAAGATAAGAAGAGCAAGACTGAAGCGAACGTCGCCTCAGGAGAATCAGATGATACCCTCATCTGCTCGTTGGAGAGCAAAACAGAATCGTGGGTGCTGGATTCGGGAGCATCGTTTCATGCTTCCTCAAATAGAGATCTATTTGAGAACTATGTTCCAGGAAATCTAGGAAAAGTCTACCTTGGTGATGATCAGGCGTGTGATGTAGTTGGAAAGAGAGTGGTGCAGACCAACCTCAATGGGTCTGTATGGAAGTTGAATGAGGTGAGACATGTTCCAAGCTTGAGGAAGAATCTGATCTCCATATGATAGCTAGCAAAAGAGGGATATGTATTAACTCTCGCATGTGATACGTGGAAGGTTTTCAAGGGGTCTATGATTGTTGCTCGTGGAACGAAGAGTGGGTCTCTTTAAATGACGACAGATGCATGTGGATCCATTTTGAGAGCAAAGAAGATCCAAATTTATGACACCAACGGCTTGGTCACATGAGCAGCAAAGGGCTGAAGGTTATGCAGCCAAATGAGAAGTTACTAGGTATGAGGTCGACTGGTCTTGACTTATGTGAGAGCTGCATCTTTAGAAAACAGAAGAGAATAAGCTTTAAAAGAGTTGACAGAACTCCGAAGGAAGAGAAGCTTGAGCTAGTTCACACAGATGTGTGGGGTCCAGCATCAGTTCGGTCTACTGATGGAAGGTTATATTTTGTGACCTTCATAGATAATCACTCGAGGAAGACTTGGGTCTATTTCGTGAAACACAAATCAAAAGTGTTCGAAGTCTTCAAAAGGTAGAAGGCTATGGTAGAAAATAAAACAAGTTTGAAGATCAAGAAGCTTTGATCAGATAATGGTGATGAATATGAAGATTCAGAGTTTAAGAAGTTCTTTATGATAGTGGTATCAAATTGGAGAGGACAGTACTAGGTACTCCACAATAGAATAACATAGCTGAACGGATAAACAGGATGCTAACTGAGAGAGCTAGAAACATGCGTCTACAAGCAGGACTTCCAAAGCAGTTTTGGGTAGAAGCAGTCAACACAACTACCTACCTGATCAACCGGGGACCGTCAGTGCCTTTGGAGCACAGAATACCTGAAGAAGTATGAAGTGGAAAGCAGGTAAAATTTTCTCATCTAAGAGTATTTGGTTGTGTTTTGTATGTTCATTTGAGTGATTATGTTAGAAACAAACTTGATTCTAAATCTTTGAAATGTTATTTTATTGGCTATGGTGGTGATGAGTTTGGCTATAAGTTCTGGGATGAGCAGAACAAGAAAGTCACTAGAAACAGGAATGTTGTCTTCAATAAAGCAGTCCTCTACAAAGATCGTGATGCTGTTCAATCCACTAGTTCGGTGCAGTCTGAGCCCACATACTTCGAGCCGGATGATGTTCCAGATGGGAACAACCTTGAGGTTAGTTCTGATGAGGAAGGAGCAAAAGAAGTGGAAGAAGAGATGATAGAGGAGCAAACTTCAGAGAGGACAGATGCAGAGTCTGATCCATCCATTAGAGAGTTGAGACGGACAACTAGAGTACCCAAGCCAAATCCGAAGTATCCATCATTACAGTCCAGGTCTTATTTGAACTACTTATTGTTGAGTGACGGTGGAGAGCCAGAAATCTATGATGAGACATGTCGAGTGGGTGATGCGAGCAAGTGGGAGCTCGCTATGAAAGATGAGATGAAGTCCTTCAACACTAACAAGACTTGGGAGCTTACGAAGTTGCCAGTGGGAAACAAAGCCTTGAGTAATAATGGGTGTACAGAATCAAAGAGGAGCATGATGGTTCTAAGAGATACAATGCAAGATTGGTAGTCAAAGGGTTTCAACAGAAAGAAGGAGTTGACTACATAGAAATCTTCTCTCCTGTAGTCAAATTGACTACAATGAGATCAGTTTTGAGTATTATTGCAGCTGAGGATCTACATCTTGAGCAGTTAGATGTGAAGACATCTTTCCTCCATGGTGACTTAGAGGAAGAGATATATATACAGTAGTCAGAGGGGTTCACTCAGAAAGGCAAAGAGAATGTGGTTTGTAAATTGAAAAAGTGCTTGTATGGTCTGAAACAAGCTCTAAGATAATGGTACAAGAAGTTTGATGGGTTCATGTAGAGGAATGGATACTCCAGGTGCAATGCTAATCATTATTGTTTCTTCAAGAGGCTTGATACCAGCTATGTTATCTTGCTGCTATATGTCGATGACATGCTAGTAGTCGGTTCAGATATAGGTGAGATCAAGAAGTTGAAGAAGCAGCTGTCAAGCGAGTTTGATATGAAGGACTTAGGTACAGCAAAGCGGATTTTAGGGATGAAGATTAGCAGAGACATGCTTTTGGGCACACTACGGTTATCTCAGGCCGAGTACATTAGACGGGTGCTTCAGAGGTTTGGAATGAGTGATGCTAAGGCTGTTAGCACACCTTCGGCTAGTTATTTCAGGATGACTAGGGAGCAGTGTCTAGTGACTGATGAGGAGAAAGACTACATGGTGAAGGTTTCATATACTTCAGTCATTTAGAGCCTTATGTACGCCATGGTATGTACGAGGCCTGACATTGCCCATACAGTTAGAGTTGTGAGCAGATTCATGTCAAGTCCAGGAGAAACAGCACTGGGAAGCAATAAAGTGGATTCTAAGGTACCTGCGGGGTACAATAGAGAATTATTTATGCTTTAAGAGAGGCAAGTTGCGTCTGCAGGGATTTGTTGATACAGACTTTGCTGGTGATATAGATCAGAGGAGGAGTACTACGGGGTATGTGTTCACATTGGGTACTAATGCCATCAGTTGTCTCTCAGTTGCAAAAATCATTGCTTTATCGACTATAGAGGCAGAATATGTTGCTGTGACAGAGGCAATCAAGGAAATGATATGGTTGCAGGGTTTCTTGGAGGAGTTAGGACAGAAAATGAGAAGAGTGTCTTACATTGTGATAGCCAGAGCGCCATTCATTTGGTAAAGAACCCAGCTTTTTATGCCAAGACTAAGTACATACAGGTTCATTATTACTTCATAAGGCTAGCCTTGTATGATGACGTGTTAGAGCTTGTGAAGATCCAAGGAAGCAAGAACCCGACTGACATGCTTACGAAGACTGTCACTATGGAGAAACTGAAGTTGTGTTCAACTTCAGTTTGGCCTCATTACTTGATAATATAGGAGGCCGTTACCGCAGGGAAATGTAATAAAGACTGAAGATGTTGAAGCTTTTTCAGGAGCATACTATGGGAAAGTTAGTCTCCAAGTGTGGGATTATTAGGTTATGTCGAGCCTAATTATCAGACTCGGCCCAATTCGCTTAAGTGATCGAATCGTCAAAACCTCAACTGCGCGGATCGAACTAATACCTTAATTATAAAAGGGTGATTAGGACGCAACTTGTAAGGCATTCAGAACATAGTGAAATTTACCTGCAACGACCGTGGACGTAGCTTTTCTCATCAAAAAGCGAACCACGTAAATTCTGTGTGTTCTGTGATTTGTTTTTCATCTCTTCCCTCTCTCATCTCTATTTTCAAATCGCAACAGGGGTTATAAAAACCCGAACAAGTAGTATCAGAGCGACCAGGTTCGGCGTAGGCAATTTGAGGTTAGATATGGGATCCGAGAAGGCGACGTCCAAGATCGAGAAGTTTGATGAGACAAACTTCGGGTACTGAAAGATGCAGACGAAAGACTACCTCTATCAGAAAGATCTGTTTTTTCCGTTGGGAGAGAAGTCGGTGGATATGAAGGATGTAGAATGGAAGTTGTTAGATCGGAAGGCACTTAGAGCAATCAAGTTGACATTGTCCAGATCTGTAGCCCTCAACATCAAGAATCAAGACTCGACGACGTCTCTCATGGCTGCTTTATCCAGCATGTATGAACAAGCCTCTGCAGCGAATAAGGTACATCTCATAAAGAAGTTATTTAATTTGAGGATGTCTGAGAATCAAAAATTCAAGGATCACATGAATGAATTTAATGAGATCACGGGTCAGTTAAACTATGTTAATACTTGGTCATTTGCCTGATAGTTGGAAGGGTACCGTTATTTCGATTAGTAGGTCATTTGGAAAATCGAAACTGAAGTTTTTAGAGGTTGTTGACATGGTTATGACCGAGGAGATTAAAAGGCATGAAGAAGGAGTTTCTAGTTCAGGGTCGGCACTGAATGTTGAGAGCAGAGACAGAAACAGAAACAAGAATAGAGGGAATAGCCGTGGGAGACCTATTCGAGGAACGACAGTTCAAAGTCTAGAAATCATAGAAGCAAGAAAGAGATTGATTGCTGAAACTATGGCAAGTATGAGCACTATGAAAATCAGTACAAGGAACCCAAGAAAGATAAGGAGAGCAATACTGAAGCGAACGTTCTTCAGGAGAATCAGATGATGTCCTCATCTGCTCATTGGAGAGCAAAGCAGAATCATGGGTGTTGGATTCGGGAGCATCGTTTCATGCTTCCTCAAATAGAGATCTATTTGAGAACTATGTTCCAGGAAATCTAGGAAAAGTCTACCTTGGTGATGATCAGGCGTGTGATGTAGTTGGAAAGGGAGTGGTGCGGTCTGTATGGAAGTTGAATGAGGTGAGGTATGTTCCAAGTTTGAGGAAGAATCTGATCTCCATAGGACAACTAGCAAAAGAGGGATATACCTTCGCATGTGATACATGGAAGGTTACCAAGGGGTCTGTGATTGCTGCCCGTGGCATGAAGAGTGGGTCTCTTTATATGACAACAGATGCATGTGGATCCATTGCAGTGGTTGAGAGCAAAGAATATCCAGATTTGTGGCACCAAAGGCTTGGTTACATGAGTAGTAAATGGCCGAAGGTTATGCAGTCAAATAGGAAGTTACCAGGTATGAGGTCGACTGGTCTTGACTTATGTGAGAGCTGCATCTTTGGGAAACAGAAGAGAATAAGCTTCAAAAGAGTTGGTAGAACTCCGAAGAAGAGAAGCTTGAGCTAGTTCACACAGATGTGTGGGGTCCAGCATCAGTCCAGTCTACTTGCGGAAGGCTATATTTTGTGACCTTCATAGATGATCACTCGAGGAAGACTTGGTTCTATTTCATAAAACATAAATCAAAAGTGTTCGTAGTCTTCAAAAGGTGGAAGGCTATGGTAAAAAATGAAACAGGTTTGAAGATAAAGATGATTCGATCAGATAATAGCGGTGAATATGAAGATTCAGAGTTCAAGAAGTTCTTTTATGATAGTGGCATCAGATTTGAGAGGACAGTGCTAGCTACTCCACAACAGAATAACATAGCTGAACGAATGAACAGGACGCTAACTGAGAGAGCTAGAAGCATGCGTCTACAAGCAGGACTTCCAAAGCAGTTCTGGGCAAAAGCAGTCAACACAGCTATCTACCTGATCAACCGGGGACCATCAGTGACTTTGGAGCACGGAATACCTAAAGAAGTATGGAGTAAAAAGTAAGTAAACCTTTCTCATCTAAGAGTCTTTGGTTGTGTTTCGTATGTTCATTTGAGTGATCATGTTAGAAACAAACTTGATTCTAAATCTTTGAAATGATATTTTATTTGCTATGGTGGTGATGAGTTTGGCTATAAGTTCTGGGATGAGCAGAACAAGAAAGTCATCAGAAGCAGGGATGTTGTCTTCAATGAAGCAGGCCTCTACAAAGATCATGATGCTGTTTAATCCATTAGTTCGATGCAGTCTGAGCCCACATACTTGTAATTTTAAGTCACACTAATACCCTAGCTATAAAAGGGTGATTAGGGTGCAACTTGTAAGGTATTCAGAACATAGTGGAATTTTATCTACGGTAGTCGTGGACATAGCTTCTCTCATCGAGAAATGAACCACGTAAAATCTGTGTGTTCTGTGATTTGTTTTTCCTCTCTTCCCTCTCTCAACTCTATTTCCAAATCGCAACAAGGGTTAGAAAAACCCTAACAGTAGCCTAAAGTTTAGCAAGACATGAGACTATAGACTAGTAAACCTTGCTCTAATACCATGTTAGGAATAAAAAAACTTTGCTTATTGATGCTTATAGTAGCATGCTTGTGATATCTTATATTAACACGAGTTGTTATGAGGATAAACATGAGTGGTTACATAGGATAATAGGGAAAATGGATTCTGAGGTGTCACCTTACCTTCAATCTAAGGTGGCACTTTCAAAATTAAGTTATATGCAATCAAATTACTTGATCCACTCTGTTCACTTTAACTATATGTTTTGGATAGTATACAAATAAAAATATTAGACATATTGGGTTTTAGTTACTCATGCATCAAGTAATTGTAAAATTAACGGTTTTATGAAAATACAAATAAAAGGGACAAAGGATTTTAAGGTGTCACCATATGTTCAATCTAAGGCGACACCTTCAAAACTAAGTTATATGCAATCAAATTACTTAATCCACACTGTTCATTTTGATCTATATGTTTTGGATAGTATACAAATAAAAATATTAGACATATTGGGTTATAGTTACTCATGCATTAAGTGATTGTAAAATTAATAGTTTTATGAAAATACAAATAAAAGGGACAATGAAAATTATATGTTAGAAGTATTGATCATCATGTCTTTTATTTTGTAGATGTTTTAAAATATTTAATTCATGATGAATGGAGTGGACCATCCATTGAAATAGTCTAATCTATGTGTGGCACCTTAAAATCCTTTTACCCAAGATAATAATATATTTAGTTATATCTAATAATATGATAATAATATCTAAGTACCATGGATTAGGGTCCTTGTGCTTTTACGATTGACTGAGTCACGCACCGTATGTATATTTTTGAGGCATGAAGGTGACTGGAAGGTGCGAGCAACTAAGAATAGAGCTATTAATGTAATTTACTCTTTATGGTTAAGAATTAACAAAACTTTGGTAAAAATTTTGGATGGAAACCACCCATGAGGGGTTTTATGAAACTACTCCAAACAATGGGCCATCATATTTAGCAATATCAAGATTTGTGGGTCTAACACAAAATTAAAGACGATTGGAGGGTCAATATGACAAAAACCATGTTTGTTGTCATATTTAGAAATATCAAGATTTAGACTGTATTTTGAGGTCTCAATGTGGAGTACACATCTCATCAGACACCCTGCACCATGTGGGGCATTCTGAGCAAAGCAAGTTGAGTTAACGGGGGGTACTATGGTAATTTCAGTGCCCCTCAATGGCTAAGACTACCCCCATAGCGGGGTTTTCATAAAAGATGTTTACTTCTAAATAGATCTAGACCTAGTTTTGAACTAAACTTGTCCTTTTTTATCTAGAGGAGAGGTGGATAAAAAGAGAACCAGTTTTAGCCGTCTTTTCTGGCTTAAGAAAAAGCCAGGCTAAAACTGGTCCAATTTTTGCCAAGAAAAATCAAATGCAAACTTGGGCCAGGTAGGTTCAATCCTAGCCTGGTTTTAAGGGTTTGCCAAACAGGCTCTCAAAATTCATTGCAGTTCATCGACCTGATAAGGCCTTTATCTTCACAACTTCAAACATGACAGCCATGCAACTTTCTCCAATTAGAGACTTTGGTTCTGTTCTTTAAAAAAAAGGAGGAAAGAGACAGAAAGAATAATTTAAAAAAAAGAGAACAAAAGATCAAGCCTTCTGAGAGATTAGCACTCTGCTTTCCAAAGAGAGTGGGTTTGTCAAAATATATTAAACTGGCACCTGCTCTTCTCTCTCCAGTAAACAAATTAAAGAATAATATGAGAGCAGAACCAACAAGTAATGCTCATGCTAATGCTTCCCTTTTCATCTTGAAAGCAACAAAAGAGGAGAGAAACAGTGTAATAATGGATGGAGGGCTGCAGGAGAAGTTCAGAAAAATATGTGTCTTTTGTGGAAGCAACTCTGGCAACAGGACTGTATTCAGTGATGCTGCTCTTGATCTGGGCAATGAACTGGTATCTTGTTTCTCTATATCTTCGGTAGTAGTAATCACCCCTCAACTATTTTAGTAGAAAGATGGAGAGGGTTATTTGCACTTTACTCTTTTTCGTGTGGGTATCGTAAAAATATGATTTTGAGTGTTGAGTAATCTTCAAAGTTTGAGTTTGGAGAGATTTGAATTGAGTTCTGAGGATTTGTCTTGATGGGTTTCCTTTTGCAGGTGAAGAGGAGAATAGATTTGGTTTATGGTGGGGGGAGTGTGGGGCTGATGGGTTTGATTTCTCAGACAGTTTATGATGGAGGCTGTGGTGTTCTTGGGTATGAAATTTTTTCCTTATTGATTTGGTTTTGATAGAATTTGATGTCTTATTTGAGTTGAAATATTCATGCTGAGCTGGGATTTATATTGATGATCATGCAGGGTTATTCCTACAGCATTGATGTCTCTTGAGGTATGGATTCCAAGGCCTTTTCTT
This sequence comes from Asparagus kiusianus, assembly GCA_022839385.1. Lineage (NCBI taxonomy): Eukaryota > Viridiplantae > Streptophyta > Magnoliopsida > Asparagales > Asparagaceae > Asparagus > Asparagus kiusianus. The sequence continues at coordinate 12,901 of BQKN01065899.1, read as the reverse complement.
CGTTTTATTTCCTTCCTTTTTGGATTGTTTGGTAGTGATGCTGATTGTGTAGTTTCTTGTTTGGATCTTATTGGTTAATTTTCGTTAATTCAGAAATGATAGCTTGATGATAATTGTTGATGTTTTTCATAATAAGCTATCTTGATATTAATAAGGATGATATGATGTATTTATTATGAAGAGTCAATTGAAAGTAGACAATATCAGTATCATTATTGTAATTGCTTTACCTGAAATAAAGTGAGAGTCGTTTTAACTATTGAGAAAAGGAATTCAAAGTGCTTTTCTTTTGGTTATTAGTTCTACTCTACCGTTGAGTGGAACTCAAACTAATTATCTATTGTGCTATATTATATTACTATGAAACCTGATGACTCTGCTTTTGCCGCTGTGAAATTATCTTCTATTGCTTGTTTATTTGGTAGTGACTCACTGATTCCCTTCGTCTTGCTGGAGAATTTCAAAAGGAAGAAATTCAAATTTCTATTGGCATAATAAAGTGTAAGATGTAATAAGTTGAAATTTCTGTTGGCATGATAAATTGTAATAAATTGAAATCTGGAGTTATCCCTCACTTAAATCAGTTCTGTAAATGTCTATCCTTGGAGCTTTTTCCCCTTTAATTTTTATTGGAGGGAGTCTGAAGATACTAACATTTGAATTATATACGCAATGAATTTCACTAAATTGCCCTCAGGTTGCTTGATGCTCGTACTTATACTTTTATGTCTGTATTTTTCACCACAGATATCTGGGCAAACCGTAGGTGAAGTAAAAGTAGTAGCTGACATGCATGAACGCAAAGCTGAAATGGCTCGACAATCAGATGCTTTTATTGCACTTCCTGGTAAATCTATAAAATCTTTGTACAAAGGAACCAAGTTCTATATTGATGCACAAACACATCCACTCTATTGAGACTCCTGAGGCTTAAAGTTATTATTTTTTCCATTTTTTGGTTGAATATTCTAGGAGGATATGGAACAATGGAAGAGCTGTTGGAGATGATAACATGGTCTCAACTTGGAATTCATAATAAACCAGTTGAGTTTTTCTCTCAAGAAAAAAATGCAATAAACAGATAGCTTTGTCCATAGAAGATAAATTACATTCTAATTTGTATTTTTCTCAGGTGGGACTCTTAAATGTTGATGGTTACTACAACTCTTTGCTTGCATTATTTGATAATGGTGTGGAGGAAGGTTTCATTAAGTCAGGTGCCAGGCAAATAGTTATTTCTGCTCCAAATGCTAAAGAACTGATAATCAAAATGGAGGTAACTCTCGTTATATTTCAAGTTCACATTTTCTATGAAAGCATTTCGTTGGGTTCATACTAAGATTTTAAAGATATAGGTTCCTCAATTCAACCACATTTTAACTAGAGTGAGCTATTTGGTGCAACATAAAAGGGTTTGGGAAACTTATTCCAAAATATCAATATTCAGGCTATTTCCAAATAGTGATGATGATTTGGGTGACCAATATCGTAAAACCTTCATACTAATTGTTAATCAGTTTATTCATAAATGATACTATATTGTCATAGACATGACTGAGTTCTTTTATATGATCAATGATCCCTATCTTTCCATTGTATATGCAGCAATATGCACCAGGGCATGAAGAAGTTGCATCCCGTACAATCTGGGAGATTCCACACTTAGGTTATTCAACACCACCAAATCTCCATTGATGCCCAGTTCTTCTTACTATTGCTCATATTCTGATGTAATTTTTTCTGAGAAATTATTGTGTGAATTTCCATGCCAACGGGCATAATTGGCCATTCATGTCTTTCCTCCCTTCAATTGTTAATAAAAGTATCTTGCTTTGAAGCATTTTAATGGGTATATAAAACAAGTTACATGATTTTAAGTTTGGTGATAGAAAGCAAGAAAACGCGAGGAAGGAGGATAAGAAGAAGATAGTACTGTTCTATAGATATCGGAATCAATAACGAAATATCTGTATCATGGTTAATATTCAGTACATCTCTTTAAGTAACAGAGAAAAATATACTACTATGGTTGAGACTTTCACTTGTTAATTAGGTGCAGGTGCTTCACAATCAGCAGAAGTGTTATCAACTTACCATATATAAAACACCATTCCTTATTTTCGTTACATTGCACAATAAAGTACCATCAGAAGTGTTCGTAATATATCTAGATATGCATGGAACTTGAGAATCTGACAATACTGAATCAAAACTAAAGAATAAGTAAAACCCTTACATATGACTGTTTTACCCCCATTTGCCTTAGTGATCAACGTTTTTCCCCGAATGTTGGGAGGCATCACCTTTTTTCTTTCTTTCATGATTACAATTAATGATTGATACACTGCTATATGTGTAAGTACTTTATTGTTTGTTTCTGTCGTACTTTTCCTGTCTATTTTCTTACTACTTTTAACATATGACTTTCACTATCAGACTCGGTGAAATGAATTCATTCACTTGCCTATTATTTTTTCTGTTGTGAGCAAATAGACTAGCTATTTCTGGAATATCTTGAAATTTGATTGTGAATTTTGCATTCTCCTCTGAACCACGCAGTGTGTAAGTTCTATGGGTTTTTTTAACTGAAAGTTGCAGCTGATTCAGTATTATATTGGAAGGGTAGGTAGTAGGATTGGAGAAGCCTTAGGATATCTGAGATACATGATGGAAAATACTGCTTGTAAGTTATAACTAAGATGCGGTTCATATGGTAAAATATTGCTTTATATGAAGTCCATGTTTCTTTGAAAAAAAGCCAAATTCATGCACGTAGGTATTAGGCTTATTTGGCATAGGGCAAAAAAACCAAAGCCTTATATAGTCCAGGGAATAATCAAATAAATAATGGACATTTGAAGGAAAATGTATGAGAAACAAAAAATCAATTGAGAAAATTTTAGCTTGGGAAGTAGTTTAGAGGAGTCATGGCTTATATTATCTTGTAAAATATGGTTCATACATCATATATTACAGATTGAAATTACCTTACACAAAGAATCCATGTTAATCAAACAAACTATGATAAAATATTGTTGAGAATTCAGATTTCTACAATGAAGTGACCAACTACAGAGCCTCTGAGCACCATGTGAACAAATAAGTAAAATAGGCATGATAACCTTAAAAAACAGTTTCTGGGGGAAAAATGGCAACCTTAAATATTTCATGAGCAGAGAGTTGGGACTCTGATGTTGGGTACCTGAGCAGTTTGACTTTGGAGTATCAAATTGATATGATACTTGTTTAGTTCTTATCTTACTTCAAATTTCTTATTGTAACATTGGTCAAACTAACAACAAATCTGGATTATGAAATTAATTCTTTAGTCAAGATCATGATTTGTGAAAATGTCATGCATACTTCATAGTATCATGAAATAAGATATGATACCAAAAAGAATTGTAAAATTTTCAGATGTTTTATGTGTCATGTATTTTTTTTATTCCTACCTTTTTTTTCTTTGCAGTGGATACTTTTACAGACAATTTTTATTTGTAGCAGGAATCCACTTCAACACTTTTGAGTTGTTTATGCTCAATATTCAATTACTGGATGAATACCTGATTGATGATGACAAAGATTCCTTGCAGTATGATTGACCTTATAAAGAATTTTTTAACATGCTTGTCTGGTAGGATTAAAAAATTTAAGAATGTGACTAAAGGTTAATTGGAGATGCCCCTCTGTATTATGAGCGCAGCTTCTAAATCAATTTATTAACACTTGCACCTCCCCATTTAGACGGCTTTATTTTTTCCCCTCATTTAAGAGGGAAATTTAGTCTTTATACTGGGAATAAAAATATTTTTTGTTGTTATTGATGTAATTACTAATGAAATGGTTATAAATGTGTGAACTTGTGGAGTGAGACGCGTTTTGTGTCTCGTGGGGGTCACATGTTCACGTGTGGAGTGAGACACAAAACGTGTCTCACGGGGGCCACACCCACTGTTGGGAACTCGAAACAATCAAATCGAATCCTTGCCCTTCCGAACCTTGTTTTGAAAGTAGGAAAGTAGGAAAAATTCACCACAAATAAAGATCAAAACTTGCAGAAAAAATAAAGGAGACGAACACACAGATTTAACGAGGTTTGGCAACGTGCCTACGTCCTCGGGAGCCACACCACACAATTCTTTATTGATTGAAGAAGAAATACAAGCTCTCAAACTAGGGTTTTATCTCCCTGAGATTCTCTCTCTTTTCTACAGTTAAAAGCTCTCTTTTTTCATGTTCTATCAAACCTTAAAACGTTTGGGTATATATACAGAGTCCTGAAAGAAACATAATTCAAAACAGTTTAGGAAACTGTTTGACTGCGTCCCGGTCGACCGTGACGGTCGACCACGCAGGTATCGCGGTCGATCGCACACCAGTCACGGTCGATCGTATCAAACGACAAAGACTTAAATCGATTACAGGGTTGGCGCGGTCGACCGCCACGGTCGACCGCCTTCGGATCCAGCTCCTCCTGAGCTCCTATGCATGTTCGCGGTCGACCGCCACAGACTCACGATCGATCGTGGATCTGTCTAATTGTTTTCTTCCTCGTTTTGATTCCAGCTCTGGCTTCAACTTTGGGTCTACACTTTAAACTAACAATCTCTTACTTAGAGACCAAAGTGCCATTAGCGAGCTCACCCGAAAATCTCCCCTCTTCGCATGTATCTTCTGCTCCACGGAAAAAACCTTTCTTCAATCAATAATATCTCGGCGATCCCGCTGATCCTCGTAGTGTGGCTCCGCCTTCGTCTTCTACTCGTGAAGGCCAGCTGAAGTTATGCACAACTCTAGTTTTTTAATGGTGACTGTATTCGTCAACATGTCCGCCGGATTTTGACTCCCCAAAATCTTCATTAAGTGTAACTTTTCGTCTTTAACTAGCGAGCGTATAAAATGGTATTTGACTTTTATGTGCTTCATTCTGGCATGATATACTAGATTCTTGCAAGATGTATAGCGTTCTGACTATCACAATAAAGAACTCCTCTCCCTTGCTTCAGATCCAACTCTTCCAAGCACCCGTTCAACCAGATCATCTTCTTGCTTGCTTCGGTCACCGTGACATACTCAGCCTCGGTTGTAGATAAAGTCACAATCTTCTGCAGACGTGAGACCCAGCTCACTGCTGTCGATGCTAAGGTATAAACATATCCCGTAGTGCTTCGCCTCATATCATGATCACCAACGAAGTCCGCATCCACGTATCGCTGCAGCACCAACTTCTTCCTCCTGAAATATAGTGGTTTGTTCGTTGTTCCCCTCAAGTACCGTAATATCCACTTCACGGTCTCCCAATGCTGCTTTCCTGGATTGCTAACAAACCTGCTCACAAATCCCACTGCATGAGCAATGTCCGGCCTCATGCAAACCATCACGTACATGAGACTCCCATTGACCAAAGAATATGGCACTCTGCTCATATGCCCTCTATCTGCATCTATCTTAGGCGATTGCTCCTCAGATAGCTTGAACTGACTTCCAAGGGGCGTGCTAACAACTTTAACATTCTGCATGTTGAAAATCTGAAGTACCTTCTCGATATATTCAGCTTGGCTCAATCTCAACGTCCCTTCAGCTTCATCCCTACTGATTCGCATATCTAGAATCTGCTTCGCTACACCCAGATCATTCATTGCAAATTCCTTTGCAACCTGCTTCTTCAAACTGTTTATATATTCTAAACACAATCCTGCTACCAACATGTCATCAACATATAATAACAAGATAATAAAGCTGGACTGGAACCTTTTAAAATAACAGCAATGATCCGAATTGTATCTTCTGTAGTCATTGTTTTGCATGAAGTTATCAAACTTCTTATACTACTGTCTCAGAGCCTATTTCAATCCATATAAGCTCTTCTTGAGATTGCACACCATCTCTTCCTTTCCTTCTTCAATGAAACCAACATGCTGCTTCATGTAGATTTCTTCATCCAAGTCACCATGAAGAAAGACAGTCTTCACATCTAACTGCTTAAGAAAGAGCTCTTCTACAGCTACCAAACTCAACACCACTCCGGCTTATCGCTATCTGTCAATAATAAGTAGTCAAGAGATGAAAGATATTTAAGATTTGATTTGGATACCCTGGATGACCTCCGAAGCTCCATGCCCTGGGTAGTTTCTTCTGCACCTGGAGCCTCCTCCGTTCTTTGGTCAGAACAAACATCATCACCCCTATCTGGAAGTTCCTCTACATCCATGTACTCGGATCCACCTCCATCTGAAGTGCTTCTCCCACTGCTTTGACTATCATTAGCATTTTCCCTGTTCTTGTACATCACCTCCTCATTGAATATCACGTCCCTACTTCTGATGATCTTTATGTTCTTCTCATCCCGAAGACGATACCCGAACTCATTAATACCGTATTCAATAAATGTGCACTTCTGTGACTTAGCCTCTAGCTTATCCGTGACGTGGTCACTAATATGAACATAAGCCACGTAACCAAATATCCACAAGTGTGAGAGATTTATCTTCTTTCCACTTCAAATCTCCTCTGGAATCCTAAAATTCAATGGAACTAATGACCCATGATTAATAAGGTAAGCTGTCGTATGCACCGCATCCGTCTAAAATGTTTTAGGCAGACCTGCATGTAATCGCATGCTCCTGGCACGCTCCATCAAGGTTCTATTCATCCTCTCTGTAATGTCGTTCTGCTGCGGCGTCCCTGTAGTAGTCCTCTCTAATCGAATCACATTCGTAGCACAGAACCTCTTGAACTCCTCCAGTTCATATTCTTCACCATTGTCTGATATCAGACACTTCACCTTCAGATCTGTCTTTTTCTCCACCATGGCCTTCCACTTCTTGAAGACTCCGAACACCTCTAACTTGTGCTTCATGAAGTATACCCACACCTTCCTCGAGTTATTTTCGATAAAGGTGACGTAGTATCTTGAACCGCCAAAAGAAGACACACTGGCTGGACCCCATACATCTGTATAAATCAACTCTTGCTTCTGAGTCTTAGGTGGCCTTCCACCCTTCTGGAAACTAATCATCTTCTGCTTCCCAAAGATGTAGTCTTCACAAACCCCGACTTCCATGAAGTCGATCCCGATTAGCTTTCCATGTGAATGCAAGATCTTCATCCCCTTTTCGCTCATGTGCTCTGGCCTATTGTGCCACAGATCTGTGCTCTCTTTGCCAGCTGCAATTACGAGGGTGTCAGTCGCATGTAAGGTGAAGTAGGGAGTTCCTTGTTTGTTGCCTCGAGCAACTATCATCCTACCGTTGGAGATCCTCCACGAATCCCTTGTGAATGTTGAAACATAGCCTTCTGCTCCAAGCTGTCCCACCGAAACAAGATTTCTCTTCAGCTTCGGCACGTGTCTCACGTTCTTCAAGGTCCACTTAGAGCCCTTCATCTGAATCTACACTTCGCCTTTTCCAACAATATTACATGGCTCGTTATTCCCCAAATACACTTTTCCAAAGTCCCCTTCTACATAATTCTGCAAGAGCTTCTTGTTAGCAATAGTATGGAAAGATGCTCCTGAGTCGATGATCCAAGAATCCGAGTCACTATCCATACCAAGGATCAAGGCATCCTGCACAATATAAGCTTCCTGTTCACCCGCATCCTTCTTTGGACTCTTGCAGACTGAAGACATATGGCCCTCCTGGCCGTAGTTCCAACATTTCCCTTTAATAGGCCTAACCTTCAAGTTCGACCTTTTCTTCACTGATTTCGATCAATTCCTGTTCTAGTTTCCTTTCTTCAGGCTTCTACCTCTCTGTTCGAAGTTTAGGGCTGAACCTGAACCTTCTTATTCGGACGATTTCCTTCTAACCTCCTCAGATAGAATCATCCTAACAACCTCACTCAACTTGAACTTCTCCTTCCTCGCTGAATTGCTGATTGTCGTCACACAACCTGCCCAACTATCCGATAACTGTGATAGAATCAATAGGGCTTGCACTTCGTCATCAAACGTGATGTTCATGGAGATAAGTTGATCAACAATTGTGTTGAACTCGCTGAGGTGCATCGTGAAGTACCGTCCTTCTGTCATCTTGAAGTTGAAAAGAGTTTTAACGAGATGCACCTTGTTTGCTGCCGATTGTTGCTCTTACATCTTCGCAAGCTCTTTCATAAGCCCCACTGTCGTCTTCTCCGTCAAGATATTATGGGGTACTAATTTGGCGAGCGACAACTGGATTTCCCTAGAGCCTTCCTATCCAGTATCTCCCAATCAACATCAGACTCATGTTTCTTCTGTCCCTTTTCCTTACCCATCAACAGGCGATACAAGTCCTTCTGGTACAGATAGTCCTCCATCTGAGGCTTCCAGTAAGTGAAGTCTGAGCCGTCAAACTTCTCGATCTTTGATTTGATTTCCTCTGTCATGGCTTTCAAACAAATTGTTGAACGAAGCTCTAATACTAGTTGTTTGGAATTTGAAACAATCAAATCGAATCCTTGCCCTTCCGAACCTTGTTTTGAAAGTAGGAAAGTAGGAAAAATTCACCACAAATAAAGATCAAAACTTGCAGAAATAATAAAGGAGACGAACACACAGATTTAACGAGGTTCGGTAACGTGCCTACGTGTTAGACCCTAGAGGGGGGTGATTAGGGTCTTATGCTGATCTAATCCGATTTAAATGCCAATTAAAATCACTTAACAAATATATTCTTGTAAGATAGATATACGAGAGATATAAGCAAGAATAAGCAATATGAATAACAAGATATATCCTAACAAAGAGATATATGCAATGTATGTGTAATGATATAAAACTAACACAATGTGATATATCCTACAAAATAGATATACAATATGATATATGCAAGGATATGCAACCTAACACAAGGGTAAACAATATGAACTAGATAGTGGATCATATAAATAATGAACTAATGACAATGGCGATATAAGATAAATGCAAAAGCAAATACGCCAAAGACAAACTCAAACAAGCAATATGATCACGGAGTTCGGACCTTCCGTCCTACGTCTCCGCTCTACACTCCCGGGGAGAAATCCACTATCACAATCGGGTTTTCTACGCTCACCCGAATAACGTTTACACCTCACAGTGTCGGTTTTTAACGCTTACCGATCAACGTCACTCCTCACACTCAGTTTTCTAGTTCACCAAAAACTTCACAACACACTCGGTTTTCTAGCTCACCGAAAACCTTACAATCTCACAATGAAACAATAAATGATTTGTTCTCTCATACAAGGGGACAACTCAATTAAGCACAACTCAATATTACAATCTCTCACAACCCTAATATACTATGTATACAAATACAATAAACTCAAGTGGGTGTGTGTAACAATGAGTAAAATCAAATCTAAACTCAATATAAAAACTATCTTTAAAGAAAGATAATCAAATAACTAAGCAAATGTAAAGCTAGATAGAGTTTAGAAAACTTCTCCAATAGATGACAAGATGGAGAGATGGAGATTGGAGCCCAAACAAGAAGATGATCTTCTCCACTTGTGAAAACAATCTTCAAACCAAACAAACACTAAAAACACACTTAAACCCTTGTTTAAAACTCTTTAAACTTGTTTAAAACATTTCTTAAGTACCCTTAGAAGTATGATGGCATGGAGTATATATAGGCTAATGAAACAAGCCCAAAAACATAAGAAAACCAAGCAAAAAGACAAATAAAGGATATATCAAAATCTGGAAAATATAGCCGTTGTGCTACAGTAACCACGTCCAGAGAGTTTGGCGGTCGACCGTACCGGTCGACCGAGGGTACTGTAGCGGTGTGTATCAGTTTTGTAAAATCAATTAAAAATAGTAAAACAGCTCCAAAAATTATAAAATTTTGTGTGAAGGTTATAGACATGTAGAATGACATGTTAGAGAAAGAATTTCTAAAAAATCATTTCTCAGTTGAGAGAAATAAATGTTTGAATACAGATTTACAGTTTCTGAAAAACTGCTGACATACACGATTTTGTAAAATCAATTGGGCACAGTAAATCAACTCTAAAAATAGTAAAATTTTGAGGAAAGTTTCTAAACATGTATATAAACATGTCAAAGAAAGAATTTCTTGAATATCATTTCCCATTTATGAAAACTCATCTGTTTTGTAAAACATGCACGAACGAAAGAACATGTTTTTGACAAAAAGAGTTTAAACGCATATTGAAACTTTATGAAATATCTTCATAAACATTATAACACATGCATATAAAGTAAACATGGTCAATAAAATAATATCACAAAGTTTTCTCAAAATAGCTCATTTTGTGAGAAAATCCAATATTGTGTGTGTATATGATATTGAGCTTAGAGTATTAAACACACATAATATAAACCTATACTAAATATACCCAAGCTTGATGCAGGTCTTCAATGAGCATGACTTGGTAAACTTTACGGAAGAAGCTTAATCTTGATCTTTAACTTTGAATTGCATAAGCTTCAACCCGATATTCCACCAACCTCCATTGGATATCATCGTTGTAGCGCATATTCCATCCAACCTCCAAATAATTGTTTGTCTACAATGAATAGATAATACAAGCACTAGACAAACAACATTAGTTGTAAATTGTTTGTTAAACACCATCAAAACAAGAAGGCCAACAATCTCCCCCTTTTTGATGATGACAAACAATTTACGAAAAGAGATATATGCATGAAAAGAAATGAATATATAAATCACATGCATATAAATAAAGAAATGTATACTCACAATATTTCTCCCCCTTTGATAACATCAAAAAGGGGACAAAAGAAATAAAAGAGCGAAAGCTCCCCCTATCAATAAGCATGGGTGAGTATAACACGTAGAAAGATATATGGATTGCTCCCCCTATCAAAATGCCATATAGAAAATATATGTAATAAAGATCAAGGCAAAACATGTGAGCAAGCATACATGAATATGCTAAATATCACTTACATACAAAAAGGCAATGAGAACACATATGAGTATGTCATTATGGAGATAGTGTCTCATTACACTAATATAAAAACCATGTATAAAATAGATTTATGAAAAAAAAAATTGAGCATGAGAATCATGCAAAATGTTTTCAAATGAAAACAAATCCATCAAAAGAAATCATAAATCAAAGTTTATATCCAAAAACGATGTTTGATCAATGAAGAACTTGATCAAACCACTCATAGAATACATTATAAGGCACGAATAGATGATCCATGAGCACAAACATATAAATATCATCATATAAGTGAAATATAATAAATTCAAAGCAATAAATCAAAATAAAATCTTTGACAAAAGAATTTTAAGAGAGGCAAAAATATATCAAGCTCTTAAGCTTGTATCAACCCTTATAAACATTTTGGCACCCCGGTGAACAATGTTTAGGAATAAACACCCAATAAACCCGGAGGGTTATATAAATGCAAACCTCTCATCAAAGCAAAACTAATAATCATGAAAACAAAAGAAGTTGATCAATAAAAGGAATTGTTTTCATAAAAGTTTAAAATACACTTTTCAAAACCAAGAAAAATTAAAATAAAAACACAAAAATTCTTGGTTTAAAATCAAAAATTTTTTGGTACCCAAGTATTCTTGGTACCAAAAGGTTTAGGGACATGACCCCTATCATTTAAGTTCAAAGCCCTAGGGTTATGAACCCTCTTAGGCATATGTGGTGCACTAACACGGTCAAAGCAATAATCGCTCAAATGACCCTTCCGATTGCAATTTGTGCAATGAAAGAGATTCATTTGTTTTTGTGGACTATTAGCTCGTGCATGGGAATCATTTGCAAATAAAGATTTTCTTTTAAAATTATTTTGCAAATGAGAAACATTCTTAAACAATGGTCTATTTGGAACATATTGCAACTTAGAAGCTTTTTGCATATCAAAACAAAATTTAGCAAGATGTCCAAACCTACCACAAATATCACATTTAAAAGCATGTGGTCTACTAGAAGCATTAGGCAAATGAGATTTCTTTTTTAAATCAAAACAATATTCGGCCAAATGACCAAAACGACCACAATGATCACATCTATACACATGAGCATGCTTATGATGAACAATGGGTGCATGTGTGTGTACATGTGATGAAGAAGCTACATGAGATGCACAAGGAGCATTAGAATTCTTATGTTTGTGTGCATCATAACAAAACTTAGCTAAATGAACTTGACGGCCGCAAATAGAACACTTATAAGTTTTGCTATACATGTGTGCATAATGAGTGGATGATTTTGACTTAGCACACATATTCATAAGCTTCTTATGGTTGTCAATGCATATTTTCAAAGTTGAATCTAAAGATGAAATGCTATTATTCATAAGATTCAAATCTTTATTTTTAGGCACATATGCATTTTTAGAAGTAGAACATAAATAGTCATTTATAAAAGAAGCTGTATCATTCTTTATGTTCTCTACTTCTAACATGGCATCAATCTTAGCATGAGATAGGCTAACAATAGATGAGATCAAATTTTCATTTTCCAAATTTAATAAGTCATTGCTTTCTTTAAGCATAGTATTTTCATGTTCAATGACATCAAATTTGGACATTAGCTTCTCATGATCGGATTTTAAATTATCATGCTTGCATTATAAATTAATGAAATCATTTTGTAATTTCTTATAGGCATGCAATAATTTATCACTAGCACAAGCAAGTTCATCATTAGGTAAATCATTAATAGATTCGGACTCGCAAACCTCACTAGGACTATCGCCTAGTGCACGTGTGCATGAAGCTCCTTTAGAACTTGAAGCGGGATCCTCCAAAGCTTGTCGGATCGCCTCCAAGTCTCCTTGATGTGCTTTAATAAATTTTTATAAGGTGTAAGCACTATCAAAAGAATCAAGCTTGTTAGACATAAATGAATCAAATGCATTTAATAAAAATTCTAACATAAGCTTGTTCATAATAAACATCTTTTTATCATGTTT
>BQKN01065898.1:302194-319141 GCA_022839385.1 Asparagus kiusianus | reverse complement strand
TTTTAATTCCACTCCATTTACCAAGAAGGTATTTTAATTAGGCAAACATGTTTTAAGGTATTTTAATTGATTCAACTTACCAACAAGGCCCTTTTTCTCGTCGACCAGTTTTCCGACGAGAGCTCGTCACGTGCGTGGCACGTGATGACTTAAATTATTTTTAGCTGCTGATGTGGCACGGATTTTCTGACTTGACAGTGTTTAAAGGTGGGAATTAACCCTCTAAAAATCCCAATTCACCCAAAATAAGACAGATCCATGCCACATCAGCAGCTAAAAACAGTTTAAGTCATCACGTGCCACGCACGTGACGAGCTCTCGCCGGAAAACTAATCGCCGACGAGAAAAATGACCTTGTTAGTAAGTTGAATCAATTAAAATGTCTTAAAGCATGTTTGCCTAATTAAAATATCTTCTTGATAAATGTGGTGGAATTAAAATACCAATATGGATATTTAGCCCTTCTAAAATTGATGATTTGAGGGGTACTTCTTTAAATACAAAGATTTGGGTTGATTAAGGTCTCTTAATCTTAGTCAATTAAGTGCTTCTCTTAAAGGAGCAATATTTATTTATTTTAAGGAATTAAAGGAGCAGTATTGATTTAGATAATGGCGAAACAAAATCTAATCAACCCCTAAGTTATTGACCGCTTTTCTAGGTAACCCATTGTTATTACTTTTTTTGCAAATCAGCCCTCAACTTTTCATTTCATCTAGACCATCACCGCGAAACCCCAACGGAGCAGGGCATTGTTGCCATTAGCTAATGTTTTCTTCGAGGGAAACTCTCCCTATATGAATGTGGTAGTCATACTTTTATCCAATTGACGATTGTCCTCTCATCAGAATCAATAATGGAGAGCGTCGCTGCAAACTTCTCGAGATTTGATACAGTTTGACGCAAAGATTACAATCATAATTAGCTTCTGACACCCAAGAGTGGCGAGTTCATGGTCTCGGATGCCTTCATTCGAGAGATGTGTACAGTTACAATTAAACACTTTCTAATGAAGTAGACGAGAGTTTGGAAACTTAGAAGATGCAAATTTTTTCAGTTCGCGCCTTACATGTCATGGTGACTTACCTCCTCGGTCGACGCATTTTCTGTTGCGACAAACTCGGAGCCTAATAGAGCAAGGTCCCGACGAATAGTAGAGCAGAGGTAATAAAATAAACACACAGATTTACTTGGAAAACCCCCTAAATAAATTTAGGGTAAAAACCACGGAAAATGATAGAAGAATCCACTATAAGGAAAATTTAGGAGTTGCAATCTCTCTTCTTAATGAGAAACTCTCTCTAATTTTCTCTCTTTCTCTCTCCCTCTCTCTTTCTTTTCACTCTTAATTGGAGACACTGGGATAATTTAAACTTAACGTTGGGAAGAGCTATATATAGGTGAGTTTGTGGTAGTGCGCATTGTTGCTACAATGATATTTAGTGGGTCTACGGTTAGTGATTACTGTAACGGGTAGGTGTTTACTGTAGTCACAATAACTTTCTATCAATCTCCCACTTAAAGATTTGATTGAGTATCAATCATATCTTCACATCATTCTTTCTATTTTGTCATTTTCATGTTGCCCACGTCTCTGACAGACCACAAGAGGATCGACACCAAATAAATTTATCAGTAGTGACTGCTTTTGTTAAAAATCTGCTAGGTTGTCTTTGGTGTGAATTTTCTACATATCCACTATTCTTTCTTCTACTTTCTCACAAACGAAGTGGTACTGAACTTGTATGTGTTTTGTCTTTGAATGAAAAGCTAAATTTCTTACCAAATGTAAAGCACTCTAACTGTCACAAAATAAAGAAATCTTCTTTTGTTCATGTCCGAGTTCCTCCAGCACCATCTTCAACCATATCGCCTCTTTACTAGCTTGTGTAGTTGTTACATATTATGCTTCCGTTGTTGAAGTAGCCACAACCGACTGTAGTTTTGAAACCCAGCTTACAGCTCTGCCAGCAAGTGCAAACATGTAGCCTATGGTGGATTTGCTATTATCACGATCACCAGCATAGTTAGAATCAACATATCCATCGATAATAAAATCTGACCCCCCATAACATAATGCAACATTTGACGTTCCCGTAATGTATTTTAGGATTCTCTTTACAACATTCTAATGCTCTTTAGGATTTGCCATGTATCAACTAACCACTCCCACTGTTTGTGTAATGTATTGTCTTGTATAAATCATAGTGAACATTAGACATCATACTGCTAATACATACGGTACTCGAGACATCTCTATCCTCTCTTCTTCACTGCTAGGACTCATACTGTAGGATAACTTAAAATTAACAAGAAGTGGGGTAGAAATTGACTTACAATCGTGCATGTTAAAGCGCCACAAGATTTTCTTTAAATAATTCTTCTGAGAAAGCCAAATCTTCCTATTAATTTTATCTCGGTAAATTTGCATCCCTAAAATCTTATTTGCAGATCCTAAATCCTTTATTTTAAATTTTCTAGCCAACTGTGCATTTAATTTTTTTGATCTGATCTTTGTTGGGGCCTGTAACCAACATGTTGCAAACATACAACAATAAGATAACAATGTTATTTTTACCAAACCTCTTGAAATATACACAGTGGTCTGAATTAAGTCTATTGCATCCAAGTGTCATAATGAAGGAATCAAATCTCTTGTACCAACACCTCGGCGCCTGCTTTAGACCGTATAGAGATTTGTTCAATCTACAAATCAATTTTTTTTCTTCAAAATCTTCTGGTTGGAGCATGTAAATTTATTCTTCAAGATCTCCATGAAGAAAAACTATTTTCACATCTAGCTGCTCTAGATGTAAGTAAAATACAGTGCTCATAGCCATGACTATTCGGACTATTGTAAGTCGAACTACATGAGACAATATTTTATTAAAGTCAATACATTCTTTCTGAGCATATCCTTTTATTACCAATCTAGCACTGTATCGCTCCACTTAATTATCTCTATTTCGCTTGATCTTGTAGATTCATTTATTTTCAATAGCCTTCCTTCCTTATGGTAGTGACACTTATTCTTATAGAGGGCTTCAATTTTTCCTGTATTGCTATCATCCACAAAGATGCATCTGTGTTGTTTATAGCTTCATGGAAAGTTGATGGCTCTCCATCATCTGTTAGAAGATAATATACAATATTACTCTCCGTAATATACTCCGTGTGTCAAGTCCATGGTCTTCTCTCACGAGTTGACCTTCGAACTTCTGGAGCCTCGAACTCGACTGGTTCTTGTACATCATGCTCCGGTGTTGCTTTAGAAGAATTTGGACCATTTTCTACCCGAACAGCTACAGTCTCTGAGTTCTTCCTTGAATAACTTTCTTTCTCTTCACTTTGTAGTTAGTTCTCTATAAAGATAACATCTCTGCTGACGATAACCATGCGGGTAGTGGGATCCCACAAGCGATACCCCTTAACTCTGTGAGCATACCCCAAGAATATGTATTTTTAGGATTTTAAATCTAGCTTTGTAATTTCTTGGGTATTATACATTACGTACAATTGATTTTCAAATATATGGAGGTTGGATTAATCAGCTGGTATGCCGGTCCACATCTTCATCAGCGTCTTTAATTGTATTGTAGTTGATAGAGATCAATTCATCACATAACTGTTTGCGTCGAAAATTGCTGTTTTCATTGCTATCGAATCTATTACAACTTTAGTCATTACAATAAACTCGAATACAATATAAAGTTGATCTTTTTATAAGATCTCCTTACACAATGAAAATAAAACAAGTTTACAACTTTATCAAACAAACGCAGGGAGATCGTTTATCGGTCTTCTGCTTGCGTGGGTGTCTTTGCCTGTGCCGGGGTTTATCCGTGGACCGCCTTAGATCTGGATCCGGTTGATGGAAAATTGGGCAGAGCTTCGCCTTCACCGGGGGAATGTTTGATTTGAAGCGCTGAAATCGACCAAGCGAAATCAGGGCTCTTCTCGAGATTAAGACCAAGCCTAATCTCAAGGGACGGACGGACGGGGTTCAGATCCTTCGAATAGCTCCTTCTTTATGCCGAAGTTCACCGGGATCTGATTTACCTTCGCTGAAATTCGTGCTCCTTGACTCCTCAATCCAGCAGCATCTCCACGTCTTGATAATAACTCCGCCCTTCAAAATGGAGGCCTTTGGCTCATATTTATAGGCCTCGGATGCGGTTATTTTGGATGAGAACAAGTGATTTGACTCTATCTTCAGTTAACAACGGATTAACCATGCTAGAGGATGATATCAAGTCAGTTATGAACCTCTGGAATAGAAGAAACTGATCGAAACAGCCTAAAAACGCGTTTTGGAGGTTACGAGCAGTTCTGGGCGCGAGACGGACTGATCCGACCCGCCGCCACGCGGGTCGGATGGATCCGACCCGCCGCCTCGCCGGTCGGACTGATCCGACCCGCCGCCGCGTGGGTCGGACTGATCCGACCCACCGCTGTGCGGGTCAGTTTGAGACATCTTCGGTATTTTGGGCTTAACTCTTTCGTACGACCTCCGATTAAGATGATTTAAGATGCGTTGGAAATCTGACGAAGAGATCTACAACTTTCATGTTTTGAGATTTTTCAAATTCAAATCGTATCATAGTCAAAACTTCGCTTCTTTGTACTGTCAGATTACTGTAGCTTACAGTCCGACCCGCGGTACTGTAGCACTAATCCGACCCGGGCTACTGTAGCATCCAAAACCCGACCCGCGGTACTGTAGCAACTCATCCGACCCGCTGTTACTGTAGCACCAAAATCCGACCCGCTCTACTGTAGCACCAAAATCCGACCCGCTGTTACTGTAGCACCAATCCGATCCGCGGTACTGTAGCAAATTCCGACCCGCGGTACTTTAACAGTCTTAACTCACTCATCCGACCTCGGAATGAGACGATTCAAGATGCGTTGGAAAGCCGACGAGAATATCTACAGGCTCCCATGATTGAATCATATGTGTAATAAGTGAGACACGAGGGGTGCTTCGCCTTTTGTAAACAACGCAGGGCTCCCGATCAGCTCTCGTTTCCGTCATTCTGAAGTTCCGTTGTTTCGTATGACCTGTCGACTCACTTCATGTGTTTGTCGTTGTCAAACGAGCTCCTGTGACTCTAATAGCGATGTTTATCATCTTCTCTATCTTGAGCCGTGTACGGACACCCATAGGCATTTTTAGACGCCTACAGATACCCCCTCCAAAGTATTTCAGACTCATTCTTTTATAGAGGAGTCTGGAATGCTTTGGATAAGATAACCCATCTCCTCAATTTCGTAGAGTGACCTTGAACTACCTCAATTCTTAACTTCTTCAGCTTTCAATCTATTCATTATTTCGTCGAATAGATGAAGTTCTTCCGGCGCTGCGTTTATCGTCTGACCGTTGTCGAAATCTTGAACTGAGGTTGGTGTGTAAGTTTCTAAACTTAGCTCGTGACATTGAGTTATCTTTGAACTGATCATCTTCGTTAGAAATTCATATCTGAATCTAATTGAACTCCCTGAAATCATCGTTTGCCTTAATTTGACGAGATTGCTGATGCGTTGACCGGCATCGATCTTTACTGTAACGCGTTGTGCGACATTGACTTTTGTTGTAACACGTTAATTGGCGTTAACACAGTTTATACTCGTGCATTTGCTAGAGTCTACACAGTTTAAGCTCTTAAGGCATTGGAGCGTGGCGGTCTCAAATTTGGGGCTGCAGGACCAACTATTGAAGTTGTTTCGTCTGCAGATATAGATCTTATCCTTCAGTGGTTGGATACTCAAGTCACGAGACCAACTAATAAAGCTGATGCGTCAATGACTCGTATTTATAGAATTTTTGACAAATTCTCAGCCATCAACGGATTTGATTAGCCTTTACCGACTACCGTTTGAGTCGGGCTAGCATGCAGATTGTTTAAATCCGTTCTGCACGTGACGTTGTGCTAAAGGAATGAATTCCCTTAGACTTGATGCTACGACTTCGAATACGTAGACTCCGCCATTGTTACGGGAATAGGCTACCCGGCAACGTGTGTTAGACGCTGACTTATCCCTACTTAGGCTTCGGGATAAAAGTCCCCAGACTGGAATTCTGATGTCTTCTTCAATCAGTGAAAGACTAATCGGCGACGCGTATTAGGCGTTGACTTATCCTTACTTAGGATTCAGAATAAAATTCCCCGTGCGTGTGAAGCACGGATTTTGGTGTTATGAATAACAACCTGCCACAACGTCAAATATGTGGGCTTTTGTTCTTTTTACGGTTAAGAACTAACCGGCAACGCGTGTTAGGCGTTGACTTATCCCTACTTAGGATTCGGGATAAAATTCCCCGTGCGTGTGAGGCACGAATTTTGGTGTTATTAATAACAACCTGTCACAATATTGAATATGTGAGCTTTTGTTCTTTTTACGGTTAAGAACTAACCGGCAACGCGTGTTAGGCGTTGACTTATCCCTATTTAGGATTCGGGATAAAATTTCTCGTACGTGTGAGGCACGAATTTTGGTGTTATTAATAACAACCTGTCACAATATTGAATATGTGAGCTTTTGTTCTTTTTACGGTTAAGAACTAACCGGCAACACGTGTTAGGCATTGACTTATCCCTATTTAGGATTCGGGATAAAATTCCCCGTGCATGTGAAGTACGGATTTTAGGAGTTTGAAAAAAAAGTGGTGTCTTCTCCAGGGGCAAAGACGAACCCGATACGGGAGAGGAAGAATTTTATATTCTATCTCCCAAAGCTGAAGAGGAAGAATTTTATATTCTATCTCCAGTCACAAAAGGAAACTCAAAGTGGGATCTCCACTTCAAGAATCTGAAAAGGTGAAACTAAGAATGGGATCTCCACTCCGAGAATTAAAAAGATTCAAATAATCCTAACTGTCAGAAGGTTTGATTATCGAACTAAAAGGTGAGTTTCTCGTTTATCGAGAGTGAATTAGGGTTTCGGTCCTAACTGTAGGAAGGTTTGACCAAGCGGGAGTTTGAGGTGATCCTAACTGTAGGAAGGTTTGATCACTCGATTTGAAAGTGGACCTCTCGTTCATTGGAGGAACCGAAAGGGGATTTTGGTTTTGGCCCTAACTGTAGGAAGGTTTGACCGAGTGGGAGGTTTGAAACGATCCTAACTGTATGAAGGTTTGACCGAATGGAAGGTTTGAGACGATCCTAACTGTAGGAAGGTTTGATCGCTCGATTTGTGGACCTCTTATTCATTGGAGGAATCGAGAGGAGATTTTGGTTGTGGTCCTAACTGTAGAAAGGTTTGACCAGGTAGACGGTGGGGGTGAGAGTACAAATCAAAGTGGGAGTGTTGACTTGTACAAATCACTCAGCAGGGGTTCTTAGTGTCAAGTGATAAGGACTTAACACGAAGGGATTTAACAATTCATCAAAGATTGACAGATCAAAATTCCAAGCATTATATCCGAACTCTAACCATGAAAGTGTTGAGTGCACGAACATAGCGGAAGTTTGAATGAGTTAAACCGGAAAGAATTTTGGTGATCCCACCGTCAATTAGTCTGATCGGTGAGGGATTTTTGTGATGGAATACTGTGAGTCGTTAACAAAAGAGTGTTCGAAAATCACAGTGGGGGTTTAGTGTTTATCACTTTGTTTATAATGATCAGGTTATCCCTAAGAAAATTACATACAGCATTCTTCCGGGAACTTCCCGTTATATGAATCATCCACCCCCAGCTTCTTTTGTGGAACTGGGTCTGATTTTGCACTCAGTTACATGACCGGGTTATATAAAAATTCTCCAGGAACTTCCTGTCAACGGTAGGAAACAGTTTAGACTCATATACCTATTGGAGTATCGAGAAGTAGTTTATACTCGTATACCCTTCGGAGTGTAGGAAGGAGCAGTTTATACTCTTATACTTATCGGAGTCTTCATTCGACTTAATTGAGCGATATAACACCGGCTTCAACCAAGGTTTGGATGCTATTCTTGAGAGCGAAGCAATCCTTGGTGGGATGAAGGACCCTCCTGTGATACGCACAGTACTTTGGATCCGCAGTGTTATTAACTTCCTCCTGATTTGTGATAGGTGATAGCTTGATCTTGTTATTCTCAAGGAGGGATTCAAAGATGGCTGGAACGTCTTCGTCCTTAAAAGAGTACTCTTTTTGGAGTCTCAAATCCGAAGTGTTTCGCTGTTTCCGGGATTGCCGTTGTGACGTCTGATTAGTGTCAACAACTGCTGCAGGTGCTTTGCCCTTACCACAGGAAGCGAAGTTTGAGTTCGAAAGGTTAGCCGTCGGTTGGCTCCTCTCAGCCTTCTTCCTTCGGAGGAAGCGTTCGGCCCGCTCTCCGCGCACTCTCAACTCTTTCCAGGAGTTGGACGATGCTACTCCCATAACTTCCAACACATCCAATGAGAGGTTGTTGTGACAGGTTTGAAGGATGAAGTCCTCTATGATCGGATCTCGGCAGTTCATTGCCTTATTCCGAAAGCGTTTGACGAAGTCGTCGACCATCTCGTCGTCTTCTTGCTTCTCATCAAAGAGTGTTCTGATTGATACATCGGCATCATCATCAAAGAAATGAGAGAGGAACAGATTCTCCAGGTCGTCCCAGCTGTTGATGCTTCCAGACTTGAGACGGCGGTACCAATCGAAGGCGGGCCCGCGAAGGGTGCTAACGAATGACCGAACCATCAAGGCTTTATTGCGGAGATCATACCCAAGTGGGACTTGAAGTAGATCAGATGCTGCGTAGGCGAACCCTTCCCGTCAAACGACATGAAGTTAATCAGGTTGAACTTCGCCGGGTACGCTATTGAATCCCACCCCTTTGGATAGGGACACGGAATGCATGTCCTTTTCACCTCTCGCGCAGACATCAGAGTGTTGATTTTGCTCTCGAGATCTTTCATTTTCTCATCCTCACTCGTATCGGAGCTTGGACGATTCTTAAGAGGAATAACGGGACTACCCCCAGTGTTGTCATTATTGGTAGGACCACCCCCAGCATTTTGGTTAACGGGAGGGTTCTCAGCATTGAGAGGTTCATCCACATCTGAATCGCTACCTACTTGGTCAGCACGGTTACGACGGCTGGATTCACCGAACTGATTAGACAGAGCCCGAATTTGTTGGTCGTGCTCTTCCCTCATCCGTAACATAGCCGTTTCCATTTCAATTTTGAATGCTTCTTTCTGTTTGGCTAAAGCATCCTCGACCATTTTGGTCACTTGCTCGGTGTTGATCATGAATGCTTCGTGGGATTGACCTGGGCTGGAGACCGTATTATCAGAAGCGATCGCAGAGTTGGAATCTGACGCTTCGTCATCCGAGGATAATCCTCTCTGCATTCTTTGATAATCCCTTTGTCTAATAGTTCCTGATTATAACCGGGTTAGACGATGCGATACAAGCGGATCAGAGTTAGAAGGTCGAACCGACTTTCCCTTATCAGCCATATTTATTGTGACTTCCGGAAGTTCGTCACGTTTAATGGTCGATTGTTTCTCACGGAAACGTTTGGACTTAGTCGCTCCGTTAGAGATCCTCTCGAATACCGAGACCCTCTGTAGAGTGGTCTTGGGGTAGCTACACGCTGATAATACTTCCCTGATTAACTTGGCGCACGGGCAATGAGACTTTGTTTCTCGGGTATATCTCTTCTGAGGCTTGTTCATATCCCCAGTCCGATAGTACAACTCATCGATGTTACCGTCAGAGTAACCTATCGGCTGTTTACATGAATCTTCAGGTATAACGCGTTCGTTTGTCTTACGCGTTTTCTTCTGAGTAAGCAACTCCTTGTTAGCGTTCTCAAGAGTCACGCATTTAGAGTCACGCATTTGTAAGCGTGAACTCTCGATGGGCTCTTGGAGTTTAATTCGCCGTCCGAGGCGGTCAATTACAGAAGTTTTTCGTGTGCGACCCCCAGCTCGAATAATTGCTCGGGATTCAGTCACTAGGCCCAAGCGTTCTTTGATCACAGCCTTATCTTGATCCTTATGCAAATGACCCAGACGATCCGCCATCCTTATCTTGAAACGGGGCAAGTCTACGCTGTCACGGGGCTCCACCGGAGATGCGGAACTCACGGGGATCAACGAAACAGGTGCAGAACATCTTCTGCCTTGACTCTGGCGCTGGTCAGATTTGGGTGACCCGCGGGTCGGAGTGTCGGATTTGGATGACCCGCAAAGTGGAGGGTCGGATCCAAGTGACCTGCAAATTGGCGAGTCGGATCTGGGTGACCTACGAATCGGCAGGTCGGATTGGAGAAACTTGCAAATCGGCAGGTCAGATCGGAGTGACCTGTAAATCAGCAGGTCGGATTGGAGTGACCTACAAATTAGCGGGTCGGATTGAAGTGACCTGCAAATTGGCGGGTCGGATCTGGGCGACCTGCAGATTGGTAGGTCGGATCTGGGTGACCTGCAGATTGGTAGGTCGGATCTGTGTGACCTACAGATTGGCGGGTCGGATCTGGGCGACCTGCAGATTGGTAGGTCGGATCTGGGTGACCTGCAGATTGGCAGGTCGGATCTGGAGGAGGAGGGCGACAGATATTCCTCGAACTTCAGTTGGTCGAACTCGTATTCGACCACTTTTTCAACCGGGATGCAGATCCGAGGTTGCGACACGATAGCTTCGGCAGCGAAGCTGTTGGCTCCCACTGTGGTCGTCAGTTTGTTTGCGTCGAAAATTGCTATTTTCATTGCTATCGAATCTATTACAACTTTAGTCATTACAATAAACTCGAATACAATATAAAGTTGATCTTTTTATAAGATCTCCTTACACAATAAAAATAAAACAAGTTTACAACTTTATCAAACAAACACAGGGAGATCGTTTATCGGTCTTCTGCTTGCGTGGGTGTCTTTGCCTGTGCCGGGGTTTATCCGTGGACCGCCTTAGATCTGGATCCGGTTGATGGAAAATTGGGCAGAGCTTCGCCTTCATCGGGGGAATGTTTGATTTGAAGCGCTGAAATCGACCAAGCGAAATCAGGCCTCTTCTCGAGATTAAGACCAAGCCTAATCTCAAGGGATGGACGGACGGGGTTCAGATCCTTCGAATAGCTCCTTCTTTATGCCGAAGTTCGCCGGGATCTGATTTGCCTTCGCTGAAATTCGTGCTCCTTGACTCCTCAATCCAGCAGCACCTCCACGTCTTGATAATAACTCCGCCCTTCAAAATGGAGGCCTTTGGCTCATATTTATAGGCCTCGGATGCGGTTATTTTGGATGAGAACAAGTGATTTGACTCTATCTTTAGTTAACAACGGATTAACCATGCTAGAGGATGATATCAAGTCAGTTATGAACCTCTGGAATAGAAGAAACTGATCGAAACAGCCTAAAAACGCGTTTTGGAGGTTACGGGCAGTTCTGGGCGCGAGACGGACTGATCCGACCCGCCGCTGCGCGGGTCAGTTTGAGACATCTTTGGTATTTTGGGCTTAACTCTTTCGTACGACCTCCGATTAAGATGATTCAAGATGCGTTGGAAAGCTGACGAAGAGATCTACAACTTTCATGTTTTGAGATTTTTCAAATTCAAATTGCAGCATAGTCAAAACTTCGCTTCTTTGTACGGTCAGATTACTGTAGCTTACAGTCCGACCCGCGGTACTGTAGCACTAATCCGACCCGCGCTACTGTAGCATCCAAAACCCGACCCGTGGTACTGTAGCAACTCATCCGACCCGCTGTTACTGTAGTACCAATCCGACCCGTGATACTGTAGCAAATTCCGACCCGTGGTACTGTAACAGCCTTAACTCACTCATCCGACCTCGGAATAAGGCGATTCAAGATGCGTTGGAAAGCCGACGAGAATATCTACAGGCTCCCATGATTGAATCATATGTGTAATAAGTAAGACACGAGGGGTGCTTCGCCAACGCAGGGCTCCCGATCAGCTCTCGTTTCCGTCATTCTGAAGTTCCGTTGTTTCGTATGACCTGTCGACTCACTTCATGTGTTTGTCGTTGTCAAACGAGCTCCTGTGACTCTAATAGCGATGTTTATCATCTTCTCTATCTTGAGCCGTGTACGGACACCCATAGGCATTTTTAGACGCCTACAATAATAGACGGTTTTTACTGCTTTCGTCCAAAAGACTTTATCCAGATTTACAGTTGTCAACATTGCTCTTATTCTTTCCAACAGAGTTTTGTTCATCCGTTCTGCTACTCCATTTTGTTTAGGAGTATAGGCAATATTGAATTGTCTTTTGATGTCTTCTTACTTGTAGAATGCAGGAAATTCACTGTCTGTGTATTCTCCTCCATTATCTTACCTCAAGAACTTAATCTTCTTTTCAGATTCAAGCTCGACTCGCGCTTTGTAGGCTTTAAAGATTGAGAATATATCCACCTTCTTCTTGATAGGATAAACCCAACATCTCCTGGAGTAATCATCAATAAAGGACACAAAGTACTTTGCTCCTCCCATGAATATAACCGGTGCTTGCCATATATCAGAATGAACTAGTTCTAAAATAGTCTTGCTTCTAGAACTCGATGTGTTAAACTTCACCTGATGCTGCTTACTTGTACCACAATGCTCGCATAATGGAAGAGCTACTGAATTAAGTCCAGGAAGAACCTTTTGATCGGAGAGAATCTTTAAGCCTCGTTCTGACATGTGGCCTAGTTTGTGATGGCACATCATGGTTTGTTCTTCTCTATGACTAGTTGGTGCCACACATGAATCAGCTTCCTGCAGGGTTTCTCCCTTGAGCATATATAGATTTACAGCTACCTTTTCTCCTTTTATCACAACAAGCGCCCTTCTAACAATCTTAATGATCAGTATTTCTATATGGTCCTTCACCCGAGCTCATCTAATTATCCTAAAGACAATAGATTCTTCTATAAGTCCTTCACATGTCGCACATCTTGAATGGTGCGTATTGTACCATCAAACATTTTGATTTTAATATCCAAGGCATGATCATTGCCTATGAATACAGATCCTCCTGAGATAGGTTCATATTTGTAAATTCATTCTCTCCGGGAGGTCATGTGCTAGGAGGCTACTGAATCTAGAAGCCAGACATCAATAAACCTCTTTCTGCCTTCATCAATGGTGATTGTTCCACTATATAAAATTTCACCATTGTCTGATGTGTTGACAACGCATCCTTGAGATGTTGATGGTTCTAAAGACTTTTTATCACCACTCTTCTTATTGTACAAACACTCCGATTTCACGTGTGCTCTTTTTTCATAGTTGTAGCATTTTATATTCTTTTTACTTTTTGATTTTGATCTACCATGGATATCACTCCCACAGGAGCCACATTCCGTTGATCTTCCTCTCGTCACCGATAAGTCCTCTGCTTGTTAGGAACTTGCCTGCCTGTCTTCTTTATTTTTGCTGACTTTCTTCCTTCAGAATAGCGGCTGCAATGTTATCGAAGACTAGATTGTCCGTAAGGGTGCTGTTTGTGAGATTGATGATGAACTGGTCATACGAGTCAGGTAGACTCTAAAGTAGAAGCTCTGGATGTTCACTCACACCGATTGTATGCCCCAACATTATGAGTTGGGAGAACAGTGTGTTTAGGGTGTTGATGTGGATGGTCATTGATGTAGATTATGCCATCCTCAGAGTGTAAAGTCTCCTTTTTAAGAAGATTTTATTGTACATGAATTTTACCTCATATAGTTTTGTTAGAGTATCCTAGATCTCCTTTGTTGTCTTATTCTCCTCTATGCTTAACAGCACTCCATTTGCTAATGCCAGATGGGGATTAGCAATAGCATTCCCTTTAATCTCGTTCCACTTTTTATCATCTATGATATCATCTGGCCTTGTACCGATGGCTGCCAGACAATTATCTTTTCTCAAGATAGCCTTTATCTTTAACTTCCACAGTGAGAAATTATTCCCGTTGAATTTCTCGATCTCGAACTTCGCCGCTATTACCTCTACCACGAACAGTAACTTCTTACTATTTCACATCAACAGTAACTGCATTTATGAACAGTAATGATATCTGTAAATAGTATTGTACTTGTAAATAGTGCCGTATTTATAAACAGTATCGTACTCGGAAAAATAGTGTCCATCGCCTTCAAAGGGTAAATAATAATCTAACTTATTTTTTGATGTGGAGGATCCACCTTTGGTGGCAGCCACAAATTATAAAATAAGTAGATACACGCACCCTAAGTTAGGCTCTGATACAACTTGTTGGAACAAACCCGTGACCCAATAGAGCAAAGTCTCAGCGAATAGTAGAGCAGAAGTAATAAAATAAACACACAGATTTACATGGAAAATCTCCTAAATGAATTTGGGATAAAAACCACGGGCAAGGATAGAAGAATCCACTATGATAAAAATTTAGGAGTTACAATCTCTCTTCTTAAGAAAAAACTCTTTCTATTTTTATCTCTTTTTCTCCCCCTCTCTCTTTCTTTTCACTCTTAATTGGAGACACTGGGATAATCTAAACTTAATGCTGGGGAGAGCTATATGTGTTTGAAATTTATAAAAACAAAGGTTATAGCATGTAAATTAAATCCGAATTAAATCAGAATTAAATCTAAAGATAAATAATATAAGTTAGAAAAATCAGACCTGACAAGAAGCAGTCGTGTAATCACTGCCCTAGAAGATTGAGAATCCGCCTATCAACCTGGCGCAAATAGTTTCCTCCCCCTAGCGGTAAAAGCCCCCAGAAACGGCCGGCCTTCGTACTTGGGCGAGAGCATAGAGCTTCAGCTCAGATGAAGAAGATTGCCCATAAAATTAATAACAAAAATTATAGAGGGAAAAACAATTTCTTAAAAAACCAAAGGGGAGGAGAAAAGCTTTATTTTTTTCCTTCTTTTTGGAATGTGAATAAGGGGTGTGCATTTATAGGGTTGATGGAGAGAGAATTCATTTTCAATTTCCGATGTGGGACTAAAACACAAAGGTAAAATTGTCTTTTCTCAATAAATATCAAACAGTCCCCCCCAAAAGGCAATATTGACTGAAAACTCAAAACCACTAAATAAATCAAGAAATCATAAAGCAAATATAGGTTGGGCAATCTTTCGTATCGTGAATTCGGGAGAGGTAGCTTCCGGCTTTGAACCTTTCCTTAGTGAGTTTATCGCCACCTGAGGGACATAATAGACTAGGCCTTGAATTAGGCCCCTTGAATCAGGTATTGACAAAAATACACACAATACGTCTTCTTTATCTATTGAGCAAAGCGGGTTGGGCGTTAAAGATCATGCTCACAATAACTGACTCATAAGAGTTTCTAGGGGTTAAGCGGGTTGAGCGTTAAAGATCATGCTCACAATAACTGACTCATAAGAGTTTCTAGGGGTTAGCCCATGTAGAACCTCGTATTTTGTTAGAAGTATATGTGAATTATTAGTGTATAAATAATTCTATTTATGATAAATGACTTGAGGTCATAGAGATACTTGGTAATAAGTTATTAGATATGTATGAGTGTGGTTTCATAGAGTTTTATGCATTGGTTTTGGCTGAATAGCAAAACATGCACGAAACCTGGATTTAGTGTCTGCTCAGTCGACTTATGAGTCGACTCATGAGTCGACTGATGAGTCGACCAATGAGTCGACCGACGGGCTGATTTCGGGTTTTCTTTTAGTTGCGGGTTTGGTTGGGTTTTGTTTGGGTTTTAACCGTAATATATATATTCTATTTTACCCGAAACCAACCTAAAAACCCATCAGAACCCCAGAGAAACCCTAGCCCCTCTCTCCCCTCAAACCCTAGTTCGTTTTGGTGATTTTGGAGGAGTTTTTCGAGGGTTTTCAGCGGGATTTTTGTGGTGCTATCGAAGGGGATCGTCCTCTCATCTGATTCAGGAGTTTGCAGCACATCAAAGGCGAGTAACATCTCGCCAAATCCTACATCCACTGTTTGTATGCTTTTATTTGGTTTTATTTCGGTTTTATTGAGCCTAAACCACTATTTGAGTACAAAAATAGATCTTTATAGTATATAATGCGAAAATCAAATGTTTTCAGTTCATAAAATCTCACAAACGAATTTGTAAAGTTAAACCCAGATCTGGAATTTGTTTTAACATGGGTTTTATTGTGGTTTAATGGTTTCAATGCTTTTTCAAACATGAATAGATATGTTTAGGGTTTTAATATAGAATATTACATGTAAAACTTTCGTTTTTTTGTTGATATTCATGTGCTAGAAATGGAATCATATTGTTGGACATGATTAAAGAGAATTTTTAGTTAATGTTTTGTAGATGAATCATTGAAAACAGGAAACTGCGGATTTTCTGCTCAGTCGACCAATGAGTCGACTCATGAGTCGACTTATGAGTCGACTGATGAGTCGACCAATGAGTCGACTGATGAGAAAAATCTCAGTTTTGTGTGCTTTGTCTGGTCGACTTATGAGTCAACTGATGAGTCGACCAATGAGTTGACTGATAAGGAGTTTTCTTCTTTTGTACTTCTTCAATTGAATCTGTTTGAGTTATTTCAGTTTAACTGAAATTGTTTATGTTTGTTTATTGTTGCTGCATGCTTAAATATGAATGAGGAGTCGCCTCGAATGACGGGTATTAGAAATTAATGTATAACCTGTATCTTTATATGTGGGATGACATGCGGACACGAGTTTAGGTTTGCGCACTGAGACACGTAAGAATTTAGGGTATATGCACCTCTTCATATAACTCATCTAGTCCATGTGTTGGGCAATTATGATGTGTAGTTCATGTGTTGGACACCTATCACTTTCAGTCCATGTGTTGGACCGTTTACATATGCAGTCCATGTGTTGGACATCCACTACATCAGTTTAGACCTTGAGAGTTAACACCTATACTTGCATAGGCTGGACACGACATTTATATGAGTTGTGACACGACACCGTAATTAAGTCTGTGATGAGTTTGTTTTCTTTCATTAACGTTTCTTGTATTATATTTTGGGTTTGGTATTTAGGGATGTATAATTTGAGATACAAGGTAT
>BQKN01065898.1:289271-301794 GCA_022839385.1 Asparagus kiusianus | reverse complement strand
TATATATATATATATATATATATATATATATATATATGTATATATATATATGTGTATATATATATATATGTATATATATATATATATTATAACTGTATTTTCTGTATACAACGAGCCCTATTTCCTTGGGGTTGGTTGTGATGTTGCTCGCTATAGCGCTTTGACGCTCGTTGTCCCTCCCCATTTCAGGTAATGAGCCAGGAGCCCGGAGAATCGCAGGTTGATGGCGAGGCATTCTAGCTTCAGTCATTCTATTATAGTTGTAGTTTATTTTTGAGCTTCACTGTAGGCTTTTGTTTGGACATTTTGAGAGTTTATTCTAGAAGTTGTAAAGACTGTGTGTCTTATTTCCTTTTGTTCAGACATTTGTATTTGAGACTTGTCGAGAAGTTCCAATTATTCATTTCAGACTTACATTTTTAGTATGTTAGGTGATGAAATATTAATTTGATCTCTATTATTTTATCAGTTGACTTTTGTATTATCTTTTACTTGCTTTTGTACCTACACCTGTTATTTGACTCTACTAGAGAGATAGTGATTGTGATGGTGAAACATGTTATTGCACGGTATGGTGTATGGCAGGTTTGACATTCTTGGTTTTACCTTGGACTGCAGCCTTGTGTGAACCCAGCGGCGTCACAACCCAGCCCCCCCTAACCGTGGCCATCACGATTTCTCTCACGTAGGTAAGTCCTCAAATGGTACTACATGTGTTTATTTAATACCCCCCATAATACACACGTTGGACTTATTAAGAGTAAAACTTAGCCTAGCCAGCTGTATCATAAGAGCATCGTCATCATAAAGAAGGCGTAGTAGCACAAGCTACATAGTGATATATGAATATATCTGGGTCGATGCTCCACACGAGTGTCGATCACTTGTCCATCTTGTTTCTACCACATTGAACCAACATTGGGACTAAGTCTCCAAATAAGGGTTGGGTTGCCACTGTTAGTGACCTCTCTTATGGGCTTAACCCCATCTTCCTCGATGAATCCAGAACCACACTCTTGGATAATCCCTTAGTCAAAGGGTCAGCAAGATTCTTTTTTAGACTTTATAAAGCCTAGAATCACAACTTTGCCTAGTAGGCGTTGTATATATTTATCAAGTTATTTTATAATTAGTCCTTTATTTGACATTAGGCCCCTTCTTGTTTAAGTCATTTTTCAAATCAATCTTTCCAAGAAAGAGTACAGGAAGCAAGAGGAGGGATTGATTTGAAACAACTTATAAAGATAAAGGGACCTAATAGCAATTTTAATTATTTGATGGACTAATTTTAATATAACTTCAGTGATTTTGAACTTTTACTCATCATATAGATAGAAGATATAAGATATACCTCTTGATTTGATTTTCCAGGATATTGATTCATCACATCTCCTGTAACTAGGCATATTACTTGACAGAGCATATTTATATCAACTCTAATCATTTCCTGAAATCTCAAGAGAAAACATTATACATGTAGTCAAATGAAGAGCTATAAAATGATTCTTTTAGTCACTATCAAAACATGTTAGCATAGTTATTGATGTCTCTTATCAATAAACAATGGATTATAATAATTAGATATTTTCATTTTAAATGTCTAAACAAATTTGATATGTGCTCATGTCAAGTAGAAATTATAATGATCAAATATTATCAAGGAAGGAATAGAAAACAAAAGCACAAATGGTTTGTCATTACTTCCGAGTTCTTTGGGAACATAATATGTTGTACATTTAAAGAACTAAATCCCAACATTGCTAATAAAACCTTTAGAGTTCAAAAGATAGAGGAATCAATTTAGCAACAAGAAAATTAAACATCATTTTTGAATGCAACATGTAAGCATAAAAGGTAATGGTCTATGAGCATAAAAGATCGTATTCTATGTCTGAAAATATAACTGCATAGGGTTTGTGCAGATTAGAAATTGGCCCATAAAGTGGCACTAAAATACTTTAGTTATATCTTCATATGCATGCATATGCACATATAAGAATGACATTACTAATAGATACATGCAAAGCATTAAAGAGAACCTTATAATATGATTTCGTATCTTAAAATATACATCATACTTCATATCCATAATTTTTTAAATTTTCCTGTTATAAGAGGTTGCAAATTTGGTTGCCTTCAAATGGATCATCCAAATTTAAATTGGTTACCTACAAAAGAGACCTTTCAAATTTAAATTGGCTGTCTACAAAGGAGACCATCCAAATTTACATGGCCATTTTCTAGTACCACCTCTTAAACATATCATTTTGATATTATATATATATATATATATATATATATATATATATTACACATGTGCTTTAAAATTTTACAAGTGCATTCTTGCATAAAACTTGTAATTAATCATGTAACAAATGCAAGGGGTCTAATATGACATATGAATATCCATCATAATGCAATAAAAGAGATAATCTTTACATTTGAAGATTTAAAATATAATCTTCCATATAAAACTAATATTTAAATGTATGCATTTTATCAGACATGTACAATCATGTATGTAGTCTGACTTTGGCAATTCTGAAGCTTTTTTATAACTTTCCAACAATATGTAGGTGGGTTTGTTGTAGGTGCGCACTGGTGCTACAGTGTTGCTACAGTAGCATTTATTGTATGTGTTTACTGTAGACCATTTTCTTGTTTTTTTGTCTTTTTTTGGGGGGTGGGGGGGGGGGGGTTGAAGAAAAGTACAATATGATTACCTTTGTCCTATTTCAATAGAATTATTTCAAATTGGAACTATTCAAGGTATTCGTCCTATTTCAGTAGAATTACTTCAGTACAATGGCAAACTTGTGGATAGTGAACTATACTAGCTACTTATCTAATTTATTGTAGAAATTTCCGGATCAACGATTGGATCATGCAAAATAGAAATACTTTTTCCTGGGTAAAGGAACGGATCACTCGATCTATTTCTGTATCGATCATGATATATGTAATAACTCGTACGTATATTTCAAATGCGTATCCCATTTTTGCGCAACAAGGGTATGAAAGTCCACGAGAAGCAACTGGGCGAATTGTATGTGTCAATTGCCATTTAGCTAATAAGCCTGTGGATATTGAAGTTTCGCAAGCTGTACTTCCTGATACTGTATTTGAAGCAGTTGTTCGAATTCCTTATGATAAGCAACTGAAACAAGTTCTTGCTATGGTAAAAAGGGTCTTTGAATGTGGAGGTTTGCCATTCAAGAAATTTGTAAAGAAAACTTTTTATATTCTAGTTGAATGTAGAAATTAAGACGTGTACATGTATTGTGCATGCTGTAATGTAACGTTCTTTCCCTCCCATTTATGGAGTTGTTTATAACATAAATAGAAGAGGGAAAATTTTTAAAACTGGAGCACCCATACATGATATAGACCACCTTATTCTATAGAGATATCTTGATAGAATATGTGCTCTATATCTTGAACATCTTCTAAGTTTTTTTTAATCTTCTTTTCTAGATTTAAGTTTTATACTTCGAGTCTTTTCAAGTAATACTATCTAAAATAAAAACCCTATTGAAAATTTAGCTAGAATATGGTATGCCTTTTAAGTCTCCAGAAAAACTTCCATTGCATCATAAAGAATAAAAGAAGATTGAAATAACAAGAATAGAGAGAGAGACCTCTATAGAATATGATTCTCAAATCAATCACTACTATTTGCCTTTTTGTTGAAGATTTTTTCTTGGAAGGACGGGAGAGAACATATTAGGGGAGAAATCATGCCCAAACGAGAGATGGAACCCTTCATCGACCCCCTCAACGCCGGAAACCAATCCACTTTATCTCTCCCTTGATCGATGAGCGAATCGTCGCTCACAGAGAATTATAATACTTTTTAGACGATTGAGATCGCCCCGCTGTGCTTTGAACCCTTCTTTAGGAATTTAAATAGATAATAATATAATATAATAGAGAGAAAAATATATAATTGGCAAGGAGAAAGGGAAGGACGAATATGAGCAGGAAAAGGCCACAGGGGAGAAACGTGCAGGGTCAAAATTGAACCGGTTTTGGATCATGAAACGGTCAATGATCGCATGTCCTTGCATTGGACAGTTTTGATGCAAATTCCACGTACTCCAGATCATACTGCGTCATTTGAGATTCCAGCTGAGGTGACACAGGTTGGGGATCATTTGATTTCGGATGCAGATGATGGATTGGTTTTGGATTCGGTTGCAGCTGGTGGACATGATTTGGATACGACCATTGGTTCACCTCAGATGGAGGTGTTTGATTTGTATCAGTTTGGGGCCGCTATCAGTTGCAGATCCGTTGGCGATATTAGGGAAGAGTTGTAGACTTTTCTATTTGTTTGAGGGCATTTGGAGGCCGTTTGGATGAACTACGTGAAGGCTTGATTCCTTGGGCAAGAGGATACGTAAGCAGTCAGTTTTGATGCAGCCAATTTGGTGAGTAGATACCGACATTTGGGTGAGCGTTCACACTCTCGTTTGGGTCTCGACGTGTTGTGGATTGAGTCCGTTGTTGTGGATCGTTTCACTTCGTACTGGACGCAACAAGTGAGACGTTTGGTTGGTATTGGTGTCGGCTCAGTTTTGGGAAAACTTCGCCGAGGTGGAGAATTGTTGGATAGCGGATTCCTAATCTATTTTGGTAACATGAGGTTATTAGGATTCCTAATCTATGTTGGTAACATGAGGTTATTAGGATTCCTAATCTATTTTGGTAATAGGTTATTAGGATTCCTACTTTGATTTGGCTTTTGGTTTAGAATTCCTAGTATGTTTATGATTTTAGGATTTCTATATATATGGAACAATTAGAAGAAAGAATTGAGAGAAGAAAATTAGGGATATTTGTAGCACAGAAAAGAGGTATTTTCTGAGCTATTTGTTTAGGGTTTTGTTTGGAGAGATTAAGAGCTTGTTGGTGAGATTAGTTTGTTCCTTCGAGTGATTTGTAATCTCAGTTTGTACTCTTTCTCTATTAGTGAAAACCACATCTCCTTCTTGCCCCGTGGACGTAGGCAATTTGCTGAACCACGTTAAAATTGGTGTTTTGTTTGTGCATTGATATTTAGTTGATTTTGGCCCTCTTTGATCGGCGTTTGGTTTGGTTCCTCGACAACACAGCTTTTGGCACAACAGTAGGTGCGCACTGTTGCTACAGTGTTGTTACAGTAACATTTAGTGGGTCTGCGTGTATGTGTTTACTGTAGACACGGTAACTTTCCATCATAGAGAGGGGCGGTCTGAAGGGTGTACGTTAGCAGGCGATTTCCGATGCTAACGTGCACCTCCGCCAGGTTTTGAATAAGGAAGAAGAAGAAGAGTGGAGAGAAGAGATCTGCTAGCAATGAGATTCGAGATTCGATCTTTGCTTATCCTCCTATTTCCAATGTAACAGTAGGATTGAATGAAGAGGAAGCTTCATCGAGCTCTACTGTAGAGATGGAGAGCACAGGTCCTAAGGGTGCTAAAAAGAAGATGCTGATGAAGGAGATTATTGCTAAATCTAAGCCATTATCAGATCCGTAGTCGCCTCCGTTGAGATCTGGTCTCCTGACCTCTCGACATCTAGGTAAATCTCCTACCCCTCCTCTTTGGGCTGATGAGGTTGAAGAAGAAGATTTAACAGAGAATATTATTTTGGAAGATGATGAAATTCTAGATCTAGATAGTAATGTTAGATCCATGAATGAGGAAGCTGAGCTGGATAAAGCAGATGCTATTGATGATTCTGATCTCTCATCCAAGAGAGAAGATGAAAATCTTGAGAAATCTCCTCAAAAATCTTATGCTAGTCTATTTACTGATAATAGAAAGTGCGGTAATGGTTTGAATCTAAATTTTATACCACCAGCTCTAGATAATGCTGCAACATTCTCTATGGAGGAATGGTGTGAAGGTGAAGACTACTGGAAGTTTGCTCTAATTGGTCACGTAATTGGGCTCAATGTCAGATTTAAATCTATGGAATCATATGTTAATAAAGTTTGGGGAAAAATCTCTATTCCTAAAGTCCATTTAATCAAACAGGGAGTTTTCCTATTTGAATTCCAATCTGAAAAACTTATGAGGGACATATTGGAAGCTGGTCCTTGGTTCTTTGGGGCTAGGCCTTTGGTTCTTAAGCTGTGGACTATTGATGCTGATATTGAAAAAATGCAGGATTATTGTTACCCTATGTGGATTCAACTTCCAAATCTAAGACTGAATCTATGGAGTCCTGTAGGCGTATAAAATTGCCTATAGATCCCACAACACAGCTCGACACGGTGATTCGACAAATCAACGAACCATCGAGTGACGAAGCGACGAGGTCAACAAATTGTACGCAAACAATGTCAATCGCGTGCGGAATCAATCCAACGGTTCGAGGAGTCAACGAGTCATCTAAACAAGAGCGAACTCGGATGAACCACGATCGAATCAAGATCGGTTTTGGACTCAAACTCAGAAGCGGATTAACTGTCATATTTGGAATCAAGTCAACAAGTCGATTCCAAACCAAGTCAACCACAAACCGAATCAAATCCGAACAACGGAGAACCGGAAACACCGGAAAACGACGAAGCAACAGAATTTCGGAATAACGAGAATACGGACTGATCGGGAGCCCCGCGACGTTTACAAAAGGCGCATCGCCCCTCATGTCTCATTTATTATATAGATGATCTAATCATTAGAGCTTATAGAAATCCTCGTCAGATTTCCAACGCACTTTGAATCGTTCAAATCTGAGTTCGGACGAAGAAGTTACGGCGGAAACGAACAAGTATACATAACACGGCGCCTCAGCCTGAATGAGACACCCCGAGGTGTCTCGGCCCTTGTGAAGCTGTTTAGACTATGATCCAATCTGAATCTAAAGATACTCAAAACAGGAAAGTTGTAGATATTTTTGTCAACGTTCCAACCCATTTGGAATCAGATCATTTGGAGGTTATATGCGGAAGTTATGGTGAAAATAGTGCCGAGACACCCCAGGGGTGTCTCGGATTTTGCGAGACACCCCAGAGGTGTCTCGGCCCTTGTGAAGCTGTTTTGACCAGGTTCCAGTTAGAATCTGAAGAAACTCAAAACAGAAAAGTTGTAGATATTTTTATCACCTTTCTAACCCATTTGGAATCAGATCATTTGGAGGTCATATGCGGAAGTTATGGTAAAAATAGTGCCGAGCCACCCAGAGGTGTCTCGGACCTGGCCGAGACACCCAAAGGTGTCTCGGAACTTGTGGAGCTGTTTTGAACAAGATCCCGTTAGAATATGAAGAAACTCAAAATAGAAAAGTTGTAGATATTTTTGTCAACTTTCCAACCCATTTGGAATCAGATCATTTGGAGGTCATATGCGGAAGTTATGGTAAAAATAGTGCCGAGCCACCCAGAGGTGTCTCGGACCTGGCCGAGACACCCAAAGGTGTCTCAGAAGTTGTGAAGCTGTTTTGACCAAGATCCCTTTAGAATCTGAAGAAACTCAAAACAGGAAAGTTGTAGATAATTTTATTAACTTTCCAACCCATTTGGAATCAGATCATTTGGAGGTCATATGAGGAAGATATGACTAAAATAGCCAAGATACCCCGAGCTGTCTCGCACTTGGGCCCTTTAAGTGGTTTTAACCGCTCCGCAACCCCTCATGCCTATAAATACAAGCCTTAGGCCTCACTTTTTTGGAGGTTGGATTTTGGAGGAGGCGAAGCCCTGCTGGATTGGAGATTCAGATCTAAAAAGACTCAAACTTTAGGACTTCGGGGACTCCCTCATTCAGATCTGGTGCTCGGCGATCATCAACGCCAAATAAGGCAAGTGTTCGAGAGAACCGGATCTCAAATCCTCAGATCTACATAGGTACACTCCGGATCTAAGCTTGGTTCTTAGATCCCGAGATTCGAGCGGTTGTTTCCTTGGTGAAACAATCCCTCCCGGCTATTATCTCCCTGGTGGGATAATACCCGTTATACTGCGTAGATCCGACCGGATCTAGATCTCACGGTGGTCCACGGCAAACAACCCCGGCACAGGCAAAGAACCCACCAAAGCGAGTGACCGCATAACAGGAGCTCGCGATTCGTTCGACAAAGAAGGAAACAAGTTATAATTTTTCTTTATTTGTATTTTGATTTTTATTGTAACCGGCTCTTATAAAAAGACCGGATCTTTGTAACTCGATAAACGATTATTAAAGTGTACAATGATATCAACAATGAAGAAGAACACGATTTTTCCCGCGAACAAGTCCTACTAGGATTAGCAAAGTAGCAAGTATCATAGGGAAGCCAATCACCACTGATAAACTCACAGCAACAAGACAAAGATTGTCATATGCTAGAGTGCTTCTGGAGGTTAAACTGCCTTTGAAATCTCCCCTTCCTGATCAACTTACTATTAAGGGACCTGATGGTGTGAGCTTTACTCAAAAAGTAGTATATGAGCTGAAGCCAAGGTGGTATGATACATGCAATGTTATTGGCCATATGACAGATCAATGTCGAAGGAAAGCTGGTAAGAAAATATGGGTTCCTATTGTTAAACCACAATTTCCTGTTGGTGCACATGCACAACAAAACACTGCTGAAGTTTTGAATGGTAAGGATCCTGATAAAGGAGGATGTAACACAGTTATTGATAACAGAATGCAAGCATCTGATAAGTATACATCAAGAGGAACTACTGGGAAATCTCCTGAAGTTGTAAGCACTCACATCTTACAAGCAGTCAGGAATGCAACCTCTCCAGGTGTGAATAGTACTGGGTTTTCTAGTATTAATAGAGAAAATTATGAAAGAAGAGCAACTTCAAAAGCAAATGAGGCAGGGGTGTCCTATTTTCAAGCTTCACATTTCTCCCCTTTGATTTTCCAGGATCATATTTTAGACCCCTCTAACATGGATAGGGGTGGATCTGGATTACAATGCATTTAGCTATTTGGAATGTTAGAGGATTTAATAAATCCTCTAAACACCAGATTATAAAGCAATTTATTCATCAATACAAGCTTTCTTTCTTGGCTCTTTTAGAAACAAAAGTGGATATTAGTAAGATACAGTGCATTGCAAAAAAAGTGACAAAAAACTGGAGCTGGATCTCAAATGCTCACAATGCAAATAAAGCAAGGATTTTAATTCTTTGGGATAGTGATCTACTCTCTGCTCAACTAATCTCTTCCTCAAATCAATTCATAACTTGTGAAATTGAATCAAAAGATGGCAGGTTTTCATGTCTTATTACAGTTGTGTATGCATTTAATGACATGACTGGAAGAAAGGAACTCTGGCAAGATCTAATAGCTTTCAAACAGCAAGTTAATGGACCATGGATTATTGGAGGTGACTTCAACACAGTTGCTACAAATGATGAGAAAATTGGAGGTACAATCCTATCTGACCCTGATTTTGAGGATTTTCATAATTTCATTTTGGCTTGCCAGCTTGTGCATATGAAAACTACAGGATGTTTTTTTACCTGGTGTAACAAACAACAAGCTGATACAAGGATATGGAGTAGACTTGATAGAGTTCTGATTAATGAAGATTGGATTAATCAGTTTACATCAAGCCAGGTTGAATATTTAGTGCCTAACTGTTCAGATCATTCTCCTGCTTTAATCACAATAGGTCAGGAAGATTTTGGGGGAAAAAGGCCTTTCAAATACTTTAAAATGTGGAGTACTCATCCTGATTTTCTTCAAACAGTAAAGAACATATGGGAGCAAGATATTAATGGCTATCAGATGTATAAGCTCCATTCAAAACTAAAGAAGCTCAAGCATGTTCTAAAGGATCTGAACAAAAGAAATTTTATGAATATTAGTGAACAAGTGCTTAGGGCTAAAGAGGATCTTAATGTGATTCAGCATTAAATGAATTCTGATCTTTTTAATCCTGAACTGATTTCTAGAGAAAAGGTTTGTCTTGCAAAATATGTTAGATTGGTAAATTGTGAAACCTCCTTTTATCGACAAAAAGCAAATATCAAGTGGGGAATCTATGGGGGCAAGTGTACACAATACTTTCATTCAATCATGAAGGCAAAGAGACATCAAAATAGAGTTCTGTCCTTATACACTGAAGAAGGAAACAGACTGACTGATATGAATGAAATTATTGTTGAATTCATTGGCTACTATGAAAAATTATTGGGCACTGCTGTACCTGTTGCAAAACCTGATTATCAAGTTATTTCTAATGGTCCTATTCTTTCTGCAATTCAAAGTGATAGCTTAAGCTTACCAGTTACAAGAGATGAGATTAAGCAAGCTATTTTCTCCATGTCTGATGATAAAGCCCCTGGTCCTGATGGGTATAGTGCCTCCTTTTTCAAAGCTGCCTGGGATATAATCAATGAGGATTTCTTTCTTGTTGTTGAAGAGTTTTTCTATTCTGACAAGATGCTGGGTGCCTTGAATACTACATCAATCACTCTTGTGCCTAAGGTCCCCAATCCAAAGACACCTTCTGATTTTAGGCCAATCTCTTGTTGCAATTGTGTCTACAAGGTGATTACTAAGATAATTGCTAATAGGATTCAAAAGGTGATGGGGTTTCTTATCAGTGATGCACAGAGTGCATTTGTCAAAGGCATAGCTATTTCAAACAATATCCTATTGGCTCATGAACTCATTAAACATTATGGTAGGAGGCATACTTCACCAAGAGCTATTTTGAATATTGATCTTAGGAAAGCTTTTGACACCATTAATTGGGAGTTCATTAAAGAAATGTTGAAGGGTCTGGGATTTTCGGATATCATGACTGGTTGGATAATGGAGTGCATTTCTACTCCAAAGTTCTCCTTATAAATTAATGGCTCTCTTTATGGATTCTTCAATGGTGCTAGAGGACTGAGACAAGGGGATCCCCTCTCCCCCTATCTATTTGTCCTATGTATGGAGTATCTTTCAAGAAAACTTAACTCTCTAAAAGATGATAGATTGTTTAAGCACCATCCTAAATGCTCCAGGCTCAACATCACCCATCTGTTTTTTGCTGATGATCTCCTATTATTTGGAAGGGCTGATATGAGCTCTATTGCAAGGCTATACTCGTGTCTTCAGGAGTTCAGCAGGGTATCTGGGTTAGAAACAAACCCAAATAAATGCTCTGTGTATATTAGTGGTGTTGATGAGGATCTTAAAGCTCAGATTTGCTCCTACTTGAACTTTTCTGAAGGTATGTTGCCTGTTAGATATTTGGGTATGCCTCTTGTTACAAAAAGGCTATCATGGCTGGATTGTTCCCCTCTTATTAGCAAAATATCTGAACAAATTCACAGCTGGCAAAAACAGAAAACTCTTTCTTATGCAGGGAGATTGCAACTCATTAAGTCAGTGATTTTGGGTATTCATGTTTTCTGGACAAGTAGCTACATTTTGCCAACAAGAGTCCTTCAGAAAATTGACAAGCTCTGCTCAAATTTTCTATGGAATAATAAAATCCCTCTGGTTTCTTGGTCCAATATCTGCCAGGATAAAGCTCATGGTGGTCTAGGAGTTTATTCGGCAAGTACATGGAACTATGCTGTAGCTGCCAAACTTCTGTGGATGATCCACCTCAAAAAAGATCTTCTATGGATAAAATGGGTGAACGAATACTATATGAGTCATACAAATATCTGGCAGGTTAGAGCAAGAGTGCACGATTCATGGGCTTGGAAACAGCTTATAAAAGCCAGGGATATGATGATTAACAGATTTGGATCTATTAGCAGATTGCAAGATGTCATTAGCAGTTGCAGTTTGAATGACAAAGTTAAAATCTCCTCTATCTACAGGGTTTTACAGCATTCTAATCCCATTGCTGAATGGTGTAACACTATATGGGAGGGGCTTCAAATTCCTAAGCACTCTTTTATCTTATGGTTAGTTGCGCAATCAAGGCTTCTAACCCAAGATAGATTGTGTCGTATGGGGATTATCTCTTCAAATCAGTGTGCATTATGTTCAAACAATCTAGAAACCTGCAGACACTTATTTTTTGAATGTCAATACTCAGCTACAGTTTGGAACCTAGTGATGGACTGGATGAAGTTTAGCTGGAAATCTTGTAGCTGGGATTCCATAATTAACTGGTTCAGTCACAGTTTGAAGAGGAAGAGGAATTTCACAGAAAAATTAAAGCGTATGGCTCTAGCTGTGTCGGTCTACATGCTATGGAGTGAGAGGAATCTTCGGATTTTCCAGGAGAAAGCCAGGCAACCTGACATGCTGTTTCGAGCCATAAAGATTTCTATTTACTCAAAAATTCTAAATGAAAATTTTCCTTTGCATATAAGAGATAGGATTAGGGAGATGTAACTAGGTTCTTTCCAAAATTGTGTTCCCAGGCCAATACCTGGATTTGAAAAATGTACAAATTCTCATTTGGTAAATGAATAAAGCTATTTTCATTGACCAAAAAAAAAAAAAAAACTAGTGTGAACTATCCACCTCGAGACCCTTGGGCACGCGCACCCAACAAGTCAATTGCCATCCAAGCTTGCAGCCAACCAAACAAAGAACAAATCAAAACTACTGTGACAATTGCTATCTCAGTCACATAT
>BQKN01065898.1:258008-278744 GCA_022839385.1 Asparagus kiusianus | reverse complement strand
GCTTCATGTGAAGTCACGTGGGTGGCCCCACTCCCACTTCGTTCACAGCTACTTCCTTCCTCTTGATTAATAAATGATTTTTGTGGTTTTCAGTTGACAATATAAAGTTTATTCATTCAATGTACTTTTTTGTTTTCTAGTTACTACTTTCTCATAATTTGGACATTAAATTTGATCAGTTGTATTGTACTTCTCATGGTTTGTATTTCTTTCTGTAGGGTGGCATGCATATTTTTGGATATCATTTGTTCCTTTAGTTGTAAGTATGCTTAACTTCAGTCTTCAGTTAACACTAGAATAACTTATAGTTTAACTGCTGAGCTACATACTTATTATTTGGATGCATAAAATTACTCATAACACTATCTAAAATAGCATGGCAAAATCATTTTCCATTATGACACAGGATTTGATCATCATTTCACAAATTTGAGAGTTGAATAATTATATGATGCTAATGTGCAGATTCTACTTGTTGTTGGCGCAAAGTTGGAGCATATCATCAGTCAATTGGCTCATGAGATTGCTGAGAAGCACTCTGCCATTGAAGGAGATGTGGCAGTTAAACCTTCAGACGATCATTTTTGGTTTCATCGTCCAAGAATCGTGCTCTTCTTGATTCACTTCATACTTTTCCAAAATGCCTTTGAGATTGCATTTTTCTTCTGGATATTGGTAATTATCTTCAAACACTTAGCTTGTCTGCTAAACCTGCGAGAGCTTAATTCTTTTAGCAAACCACTTTCTTGATATTCCATATTTATTTTGTTGTGATGATTAACCATCTCATTATCTTGCACTTTTTTCTTGAGGACAAGATAAATCAGGTCAAAGTTTTACTTGTGAAGCCTAATACTCATGGTATCAATTTTCTATTTCAAAAACATTTTGTTAAGTGAAAGATAAATTAAATAAAAAATGTAAATCCTTCATTACTAGACATTTTTTTACTTCAGGACCAGACTGAATTCCTAAATTGACTTGAAATTCTGTGTTACTTTGATAATGCTTGACGTACGAACTTTCAAACGGGTGTTCAGCAAGTTCAAATTTGGATTCAGCCTTCAGCGTCTTTCTTTCTTCTTTAAGGACATTTCATAAATTTAATATTGTGTTCAAAGATATTATTATTTTCGAAGAAGTAGTCGGGTCAAATTTAATAACTTCACGACTAGGTCCCTCCTGCATATCCAAGGAACAGTTTCTTCAAAATCTCTTGAAAGTTCTGATATAATCATAGTCCTTTTCTATCACAGACGACATTCAGCTTCGATTCCTGTATAATGGGGCAAGTTGGCTATGTCATCCCCAGACTTGTAATGAGGTAAGGAGGTTCTTCCTTCATTATATTCGATTTTTTTTAAAAAAAACTGACATTTTTCATTCTATATCCAAAAAAATTCTTCACATTAATCAATTTTTCTTATGTCTATTTTAGTGTTATTACACAGTTCCTCTGCAGCTATAGCACCCTCCCTCTCTATGCTGTCGTAGCACAGGTAATTTGGATATTTTCCTCTTCCTTTTATGTGTGGGTAAATTTCATTCAACCCCTGTAAAGTTTGTCGCATTTTTTCGATTATCGCCCTACATTTTATAAATGTCACTTGACCCTCCTAATTCTTGGTAGAATTAAAAATTTAAGAGGGTTATGAGAAATTTACCCTTCAGTTTTCCTTGAAGAAACAAGTGGATATATAAAACTGATATCTTCTTCTTCCTCTTCGAGTAAGATGGGGAGCTCATTCAAGGAAGTCATATTTGAGGAACATGTGAAAGCAAGCATTGTAGGCTGGAGGCAGAACGCGAAGAAGCGAAAAGCGAAGAGGGTGATGAGCACTGAAGAGAGCAGATCAGATGCTGTCGAATCAGCAGGTGCGTTGCATAATGTGGTTTCTCAAGCGCGCAGCGATTCTCTGATGGAAGAGGGGGAGGCTGATCGCATTGAAGAGGTTGCTCAGCGTGCACGAGCGCATGTACTCCAGGTCTTGTGATCCTTTTGTTCGTTCACGGCGAGCTAGCATTTGTCGTACGTGCGTATGCACGTGCAAGCAGTGGAGAATTTCATGAACAATTGTAGCATTTTTTTTTCTCCCTAGTATCCAGTGTAATAGCATGCAATGTGGTAGATATTCAATTAGTGGACTTTAATTATATAATCATGTCCTGGAAAAAGTGAAGACAAAGGGGGAAAGAAAATAAAACGGAAAAGTATCTATATGTAATTATAAATTTTACCCTCCCAACTATAGTAATTGGAATAAAAGATATGTCCGCTACTCATCCAAAAATTTCATTACTCCCAGCACTTCCTTATATGATAGTATAGACGTGACTGGTATAAATGTGTGATTTCTTTCAAAGACTTTTTTATATAATAGTATAGATAGTATAGAAGAGCCTATTAGCTCAATATGTTCCTCAATGAATTATATGGATGTAAAAATTGTTTTGCTGAAAAATATTGTTAAAAAGTAATTAAGAGTAATATCATATAGATGAAGAAATTTTAACAAAAAAAAAATGATTATATTAGTTCTATTTAAAAAAACAGCATCATGAACTTGAATCCTATGTCTCCGTACC
Source organism: Asparagus kiusianus (assembly GCA_022839385.1). NCBI lineage: Eukaryota > Viridiplantae > Streptophyta > Magnoliopsida > Asparagales > Asparagaceae > Asparagus > Asparagus kiusianus. The sequence goes on along the minus strand of BQKN01065898.1, from coordinate 276,158 downwards.
CAATCTTATGTTTAAAAAATATTTGAACATATTGTCAGGACAAGACACTTGTAAAAACAACATTGAGTGGTGATAACTGTACACAACAATTTGTACTATTTATATACAAACACAAACAAAAACAAAAGAGTGTGCTCTATAGTTTTCTTGGCAATTTTCAAGAAAGGAACCTACGCAATTGTTGATACGAGTAGGAAAGTAGTATACAAACTGTAGTACAATTATCATTTTCCATCAACATTGCCCTGCATGAGGTAAGATAATGAATGCACTTATATAGATTGAGATAGATTGAGGAGATACAGGGGCGGAGCCTGGGGGCAGAGGGTGGCCCTGGCCCCCGTGGCTTTTGGCTACTAATATGCATGTTAGTCCTTATATCTTTCACATATATATTCAGATTAGTCCACCTACTCTCCAAATTAGTTGTTTGATATTTCAACTCTTAGGTAGTTTCTAATTTAATTCCCTTAACAGCTACAATTATTCTTAATTGGAGGGGCTAATTTCAAAATAGCTTAGTATAAATTTTAAATATTTGAGGGACTTTTTCAAAATATGAAAGATTTAACGGGATAATATTGAAAAAAAAACTATTTCAAATTAATCTCCACTGAACTCATTTCTTGGGTGTTGTGAGTTTGTATTTTGGTCAAGAGTGCTGAAATTCTCAATTTCTCATGATTAGCATTTGAATGGTATTTTTATTCCATGCTTCTTTTTATTCGAAGTTGTTGCAATCTGCAATGAGTTTCTATTTAATTTTTCATGTAAATTGTTTAATAATAGTACTATGAGATAAGGTTATATTTTCATGTGGTTTCTACATCTTATGTTGGCATTGTCAGTACGGTTCTTCCAATTTCATTAAGTTTTAAATGAATAAATAATTTATGAACTTGTATAATTTACAAAATATTAACAATCTATTAGGTGTTTAAAAGCATTAAAACTTGAAATTTATGATTAAGAAAAATCAACTACAATTAGTACATTGAGAAAAAAGACTTTCAGAGAAAATTCGAGCCTGTTGATTCATGATGGCTAAATATGTTGAAATGATTCGAGTATTCATGATTTTTTTAAAACTACTACCCTAGATTGTTTTTTCACCTACTTACATATGTATGATAATTTATTATGTACTGTCATTTTATTGCTTTTTTTTAGTAATATGGTACCATTATTGTGCTTTGGCGCCCCTAGAAAGAAAATAATGGCTTCGCCACTGAGGAGATTGCTGCAAATTTATAAAGAATGTATAAAATGTTTGAAATTCTACCAGTAAATTTTGAGCATTTCTACGAGGATCCAGAAATGGGATAGAATAGTGGAAAGGTGATGTGGCGAAATTATCTGGCATCAATTATAATGAGCTGGTCATAATTAACATCGTCTTTAGTAATGTCATCACCATTAAGATGACAACACTGGATTATAAAGATCCGACATAATAGAAGCAATTCACATGATTGGATTTTTTTTATTTTTAATTTTCAATACATGCTACACAGAGATGAATATGCCAGCTTCCAATTTTGTCACAATTCCAGAAATTAAAACTTATAAAGAAGAAAATGAGAGTTATTTCTAAATAATTGAGACTCTTTTTTCTGTTAAATGAATGAAAGATTAGTATTTGCTTTTTTTTTCTTTTTTCTTTTTTAGCTTTTTGGTGACCTTTGGTTGTCTATTTTGTGATCTATAATCTTCTAGCACATTATAGAAAATGTTTGTGATGAAGATTAAAATAAAATTTTTAAAATTTTTGAAATTGCTCTCGTCTTCCCATTTTTGTTGCCTACAATTATTGAAGGCGAGTAAGAACACACAACTCCGGCTACTAAAGTTGGAGCACAAGACAGCAACATTCGAACTCAGGTTGCTCTAATACTATCTTAAATTAAATCTCTCTAACCATTACACTAAAACTCCAAAGTTTTAGTGAGAGTCAACGATTATGGTTTTATATTGATTCTAACAAAGAGCAGCATACAATGGTGACAAGGATAGGAGAGGGGTACGAGATGATCTAGTAACAAGGATAGGATAGGAGTATGAGATGATCTGAGAGGAGCACGAGATGATCTGGTGACGAGGATATGGGAAAAAATTGTGGGTTGAAAAAAACAATTTAGTGAAAAAGATGATATATAATAGAGCGAGGAAGTCTATAAGCGACTGCCATTAGATACTGGTAGGTTATCTAAAAAATCACAATAGATAGTTGATCCTCATCAAACACTGGCAATGAAAGTTACAACCTGACGACTTCCACATCAACAACGAAAGTTACAAACAGATGACTTTCACAGCGGCAAATGAAGGCTACAATTGTAAGATTTTCACGTAGATTGAGAAAGGTTGCGATTCGACGACCTTCACGACAACCGATGAAAGCTCTAATTCAACAGTCTTCATAATCAATAGTAAGAGTTATAATCTGATGACTCTCACATTTCAAGGAGCTAAGGTGAAGATTACAGAATGACGATCTTTGCAACGCTCTGATGAAAGGGATTACAAGTTCATAATCTCTCTAATCCAATAACGCAGAGCTCACCTTTGTGTTTCAGATTCCAAACACAACACGACCACTGCGTTTTCAGCCTGAGGTATATGCCCAACTCTGCGTCTCAGGTCTAAGATGCAGAGTTCGGGCCCAGAACACCAATTTTGGCGTTTGACTCGTTCAAACACGAGCTAAACGGTTCCAAAACCATTTTCCCCACGTCCTAAGCGATTCACACCATTTAGGAGCAGTTTAAGGGGTAAGTTGCAACCTCTTATTCCTCTATAAATAACAAAAAACTCAACAGAGTTAAGGATCTTTTATTAAACAGAAAAAAGAGGGATCGGCATTTTTGTAGAGGAGATCAATCTTTGGAGATCGATCTTTTTAGGAATCAAGATTTTGAAGATCGGCACTTGGAGATCTTGAAGCATTATTCAGTAACAGAAATCATGGATATATTATCCTTGGCTTATTAATTGATTTTTGGTTCAAATCAACTCTTTCACAGAGTTTTAAACTCGTTCTGAGTTCCTAAACTCATCAAGAGTTCTGTTCAACTTGTCACACAAGTTCTCCACGACATCAAATCCAAGAGGAATAGACTTTGTTCTAACGAGGTGAAACGTCAGATCGTCAATGAGAAGCAAACTCGACACGAGTTTCGAGGGTGGCATCTCATCAATACCAAGAAGAACCCAGGTTAAACAAAGGGAAAGATCTCCATTGACTCTTCTCTCTTTTGTGAATCGAAAAACTGACCAAAAAGATTTGTAATTTTTTTCCAAGTCTATTAGAAAGAAGTTGCATCAAGAGAATTATAATTAATTCTTTTTCTGAGTCTGTCAGAGAGAATAATACAAATTTAATTCTTAATTGTCTTCTTCAAATTTTCTCACCAAAAAAAAGATGGTAACTCTGCTGGGGACTAGCTTCATAGATGAAAAAGTAATGGTGCAATCTGACGTTAACTTCATTGGAACAACGGTCGAGACTCTCATCGTGGAATTCGACCAAGCCAAGTACGAAGAGGTACTTTCCTCTGGATCCATTAGCCCCAAGGCTATGCGCAAGGTCCGCGTGGTCTCCAAAAAGACTGAAACTATTGTTGAATCGTCAAAGGAGGCCCTTCCCTTTGTATTGCATGGCTCGGACATCCCCTCCTATGAAGGAGTGGGCTCGACCTCTGTTGGACTCATCAAACAAGTCGAAGGTCCCATGACTGCATCAAATCGATGTATATCGGGTCAGAAGAAGCCTGTTACGGCGACAAGCTCTATCGATGTAGATTACCTCACTACAAAGGCCTTAAGATAGACTAAGAAGAATGCCGCTCGACGGAGGGGAATATCCTTACAACGAGACCATCTCCGAGAGAGCCGATCTCTCAATCAACACGAACTCTGTGTTTGTGAGCCTCAACTTGGGCGCTGCATTGATGAGCCCAAGTACGAGCCTCGTATGTTCAATCTAAAACGTAGCCCTCAAAGGCACGTTCCAAAATCAAAACGCAGCCTTCAGGGATACGTTTCAATAACTAAACACAGTTCTCAAGGATGCATTTCCACATCAAAATGCAGATCTCAGGAGTGCATTCAAGATCCAAAACGCAGACCTCAGGACTGCATTAACTAACAAAAATGTAACTCGCAAGGGTTCGTTTCACCAACAAAACACAAACTTCGGTCTAGCGTTAGTCAAACAGAACACAACCCTCATGTTCCTTCTTCAAAATGCGATGTGGTCCGTCGTGTCCAAAGAGATCAACGTGGATTCAAGATTCATATTTAACAAGAACCAGTCCCATCCACTGATGGGTAGGGGGTTCCATCTCCAACCTCATGTTTTATGAGAAAATCTCCCCAGGTATCTGATTTAAGGGAGTTGCTTTCAAGAGAAAGACCAGTACAATGAGTCGCTCATTCATGTCATTGTGAGCGACTTATCTCTATAGTCCTCTCAGAATGCTCATGTTGCACTTCCGAACTAAGACGGTTAGTGTTTGACTGATTGACAAACATCGCCCGACCTGCCAAGCAACAACGATACTACAAGAAGAAGACTTCAGATACCGAATATCCTGTGGTTACTATCAATGTGATCGACAGAGGGAAAGCCTCAGGTCCTAGCTCTAATGACTCAAGCCGTTCGCCGACCATCAGAGAAATCTATGAAGAGTTCGAAGGCATATACCGACACACCCGGACTCGGACGGGAGCCATTCCTCCTGTTAGTTATAAACGATTAGCTAGAGGAGAAACTTCTGATGATGAACACTCGGCCATCGAGGAGTCTCAGTCCTCAAGTTCTTTCGTAGCGCATGGTAATTCTGTTTACATGACAGGAAGCTCAGAAGACCTGGCAAGGAGGGTCGAAGAACATCAGTCATGCTCCAGGCTCAGCAGGAAACTCTTAATCAACTACGAGATCTGATGATTCAGCTTGTCGCAGAAAAGGTCCAAAAAGATGAATCTTCCCGAAAGATAAGATAAATGAGAATTCGGACCATGAAGCTCACAACATAAAGTCTACCTCTGAAGAAGAGAAAGAGGGCGAGAACAAGCATAGTCCTCAGTCAGCCAAGATGGAAGAATTGGAAGCCCGCCTCAACGCAATTGCCAATAGGAGCGAGCTCCAAGATAATGGAGTGGTGTGGCCTTATCTTGCAGAATGTGACATAGCTCCTTATCCATCAAAATTCAAAGCCCCAACTCTACAAGCTTTTGACAGCACAAGATTGCTGAATCAACACATCTATTACTTCAAGTCGCAGATTGGAGATGTGATAGCAAACGATACCATATTGACACGTTTGTTCATCGGCACTCTTAAGGGAGTTACCTTCAAATGGTTCATGAAGTTGTTTGCTGGGTCTATTAAGAAATGGGTAGATCTAGAAAGACTTTTCTTAGCCAGGTTCTTTGAAGATAACTCAGAAGTCTCTGTCCCGACCCTTCTTGCCACCAAGTAAAGGAAGGGAGAATCCATAAAGACCTTTATAGAAAGGTTCCAAAGTATGGCCCTATGATGCCCCTCAGGTATGGCACGATCTATTTTGGTGGATACTTACAAGTTATAGACACATCTCCTGACTCAAATAGGAGTAGCAGAATATCGCTCCTGGAAGCAATTGGTCTCGTAAGGAGAGCAAGCAGAAGAGATCGTAGCCTGAGTCAGAGCTGAAGAAGCTAACAAGCCGAAGCCGCAAGTGCAACGCAACCAAGGTAATGCTCCTAGATCCAAGGGAAATAAGACTTTGGCCGCCAATACCAGTACTCGAGTACCACCTGCGAAGTAGGGCAAGACATCGAATCAAAAGAGAGCATCCAAACAGTATTCTTTCAAAGAGGAACATGTGGACACCCTATTCTAGCTACTTTGGAAGAACAACAAGCTGAAACTTCCTGAAGTAAAGAAACCCGAAGAAGCAAGAAAAGTAGATGACCTCAACTACTGTCGGTATCATAGAATGCTAGGACATCTAATAAGGAGATGTTATATCTTCAAGGATATTCTGCAACACCTTGTCGATGCTAATGTACTTAAGCTAAAACCAGAATAGAAGACCGTATCCACCAATTTGATATCGGTCTAGTTCGAAGATTTTCCTCCTGTAACAGCAGCAGACGGTATTATCCCTATCCCTAAGGGAGAAATACACATAAAGAATGCTAACCCGCATGGTTAGAAGGATAAATGTTTGGTACCCCTTACCATTTTAAAAGGAGAAATCATGGTAGTCCATCCTAACTTAATTAAAGACCAGAAATAGACAAATGCATCAACGAAGAAGAAGAGAGGCAAGGCAAAGTCATCCAATATGATTATCCCCTCTATAAATAAGGATGATGATCATCTCAAAGCTATCACAGATTCAAAAAAGAGAGGATTGTCCTTACAACAGATCAAGGAGATAACCCTGATACCCAATCAGGGAAAGCATATTTGAAAAACTACAGCCAAAATGCTCAAGGAGTAGAAGAGCAAGCCCTAGAGGCTGGGGGTTCCGCTCCCAAGAAGATGACCGATAAAAGAAAATAGAAAGAGCTTCGCTTCAACTAGAACCTTCTTCAACAGGAAACTGGAGGATCAAGCAATCCTTTCCGATTCAACGTCATGGCGTAATTGGCTAACATCCCTACGAGGATCACCCTGTACAAGCTCCTGCGACTGTCCAAGACCACAAGGGAAGCTCTAATTGAATCTTTGACGAACATGGAGAGCTTTATTACGTAAGTTACTCCAGTTTTAGAAGCTTCTAAAGGAAAATGTTGTGTACAGTGTCTACAAGCCGTAAGAAGTCTGCCATACATATCATTCACTCAAGAAGATATGCATATTAAACACAAACATGATAGACATCTGTACTAAATGGGGTATATCAGCTCTTCTGATATCAGTCATGTCTAAGTAGATCCAGGCCCTGCACTCAGCATCATGCTATATCTGTTTGCGTAGAAAATTATTTGATTCATTGCCGTGTTCATTACAAACTTCAGACGTTTACAACGAAAACAAAAATTAGTCTCTTTTAAGACTTTTACATAATGAATACAAAATTACAATTCTCTTCAAACAGCGCAGAGATCGTTTATCGGTCTTCTGCTTGCGTGGGATCTTGGCCTGTGACGGGGATGTTGATATCTGTGGACCACCGTCGATCAGATCTGATTGCTGAAAAATTAGGCAGAGCTTCATCTATCCGTGAAGGGATCGAGAAACCGTAGCTCTTATCTCGGCGAAGCGAGATAATCACTCTTCTTAAGATTACCGCAACGGGATAATCCTAAGGAACGAACACGGGCGATGCAGATCTGATGAGTTCTTCTTCTTTATGCCGACGAACTCAATCCGATCTCTCCTCCTCCTCTCTAAAACTTGTGGATCTTCACTCCTCAATTCGGCAGGGCTTCGCCAATTCTCCAAAATTCCAGATCCGAAAAAATGAAGCTCCGGGGCTTCTATTTATAGGCACGAGACAAAATTGGGTTGGAGACACCCTTGGGTGTCTCAACCAGGGCCGAGACACCCTTGGGTGTCTCAGCCATGGCCGAGACACCCTAGGGTGTCTCGCTCGTGCCGAGATACCTCGGGTGTCCCAGTTCAGCCTCAGACATTCCGTTATGCCTGTTTGATTGTTTCCGCCGTAAATTCTTCGTCCGAACTCGGATTTAAACGATTCAAAATGCGTTGGAAAGCCGACGAGGAGTTCTATAAGCTCCAATGATTAGATCATCTGTGGAATAAATGAGACACGAAGGGCATTTCATCTTTTGTAAGTAACACGGGGCTCCCGATCAGTTCGTATCCTTATTATTCTGAAACTCCGTTGCTTCACATAGTTCGTCAACCCACTTCATGTGTTTGTCGATATCAATCAAGCTCCTGTGACTTGGATTGTGATGTTCATTATCTTTTCTTAGCACTGAGCCGTTCGTGGAGACCTATAGGCAATTTTCAATGCCTACAAATACCCCCTTCAAAGCGTTCCAGACTCGTTTCTTTTATAGAAGAGGCTGGAATACTTTGGATGTGATTAGTCCAGCCTTCAGTCGGCATGAAGGACCTGTAATTAGCTTTAATTCTTGACTCCTTTGATTTTTAGTCTATTCGATGTTTTGACGAATAGCTGAAATTCTTCCGGTGCTGTGTTTATCGTCTGGCCGTCGTCGAAGTCTCGAATCTAACACTGATGAGTTGAGTTTGGCTCGTGTCGTTAAGTTGACTTTGAACTGACTACCTCTGTCATGATATATTGACTCATGTTGACTTTTTGATCGCAACACGTTGACTGGCGTTGACTTAGGGTTACGCGTTGACCGGCGTTGACCCTAAGGTTTCGAACGTCGTATATTGACTTTTTTGGTCGCAACGCGTTGACTGGCGTTGACTTGGGGTTACGCGTTGACCGGCATTGACCGGCATTGACCCTAGGGTTTCGAACGTCGTACGTTGACTTTTGGTCGCAACGCGTTGACTGGCGTTGACCTAGGGTTACGCATTGACCGGCGTTAACCTTAGGGTTTAAATTGTCATACGTTGACACAATTTATACTCGTACGTTTACTGGAGTATACACAGTTTAAGCTCTTAAGGTATTGGAGCATGGTAGTCCCAAGTGTTGGGGCTACAGGACCAACTGTTAAAGCTGATTCATCTGCATGTGTGGATCTTATCTTAATGTTGTTGGATAATCGAGTCACGAGACCAACTAACAGAGCTGATGCGTCAATGACTCGCATTTATAGAATTTTTGGCAAATCCTCAGCCATCAACGGGTTTGATGGGCCTTTACTGATTACTATTTGAGTCGGGCTAGCATGCAGATTGTTTAAGTCCGTTCCGCATGTGACGTTAAGCTAAAAGAGTTAACCCTTTTAGTGCTACGATATTGAATACGTAGACTTCGTCTTTCTCCTGTGAAAAGACTAAACAACGACGTGTATCAGACGTTGACTTAGGATTTTTGGCAAATCCTCAGCCCTCAACGGATTTGATATGCCTTTACCGACTACCGTTTGAGTCGGGCTAGCAAGCGGATTGTTGAAATCCGTTCTGAATGTGACGTTGTGCTAAAGGAATAAACTCCCTTAGACTTGATGCTACGACTTCGAATACGTAGACTTCGCCATTGTTACGTGAATAGGCTACCTGGCAACGTGTTAGGCGCTGACTCATCCTTACTTAGGATTCAGGATAAAAGTCCCCAGACTAGAATTTTGGTGTCTTCTTCAATCGGTGAAAGACTAAACCGGCAACGCGTGTTAGGCATTGACTTATCCCTACTTAGGATTCGGGATAAAATTCCCCTCACGTGTAAGGCACAGATTAAGGTGTTATTAATAACAACCTGCCACAATGTCGAATATGTGGGCTCGTGTCTTTTTTTTACGGTTAAGGACTAACCGGCAACGCGTGTTAGGCGCTGACTTATCCCTACTTAGGCTTCGGGATAAAATTCCCCAGACTAGAATTCTAGTGTCTTCTTCAATCGGTGAAAGACTAAACCGACAATGCGTGTTAGGCGTTGACTTATCCCTACTTAGGATTTAGGATAAAATTCCTCATGCGTATGAAGCACGGATTATGGTGTTATTAATAACAACCTACCACAATGTCGAATATGTAGGCTTCTGTCCTTTTTTACGGTTAAGGACTAACCGACAACGCGTGTTAGGCGTTGGCTTATCCCTTCTTAGGCTTCGGGATAAAATTCCCCGTATGTGTGAAGCACGGATTCTAGGAGTTTGAAAAAGCGGAGTCTTCTCTTGGGGCAAAGACAAACCCGATGCGGGAGAGGAAGAATTTTATATTCTATCTCCCAATACTGAAGAGGAAGAATTTTATATCTATCTCCAGTTGGAAAGGAGACTCGAGGTGGGATCTCCACCCCCAGAATCCGGAAAGGTGAAACTAAGAGTGGGATCTCCACTCCGAGAATCAAAAAGATTCAGATAACCCTAACTGTCGGAAGGTTTGATTACCGAACTAAAGATGAATTTCTCGTTTATCGAGAGTGAATTGTGGTTTTGGTCCTAACTGTAGGAAGGTTTGACTAAGCGGGAGTTTGAGATGACCCTAACTGTAGGAAGGTTTGATCACTCGATTTGAAAGCGGACCTCTCGTTCATTGGAGGAATCGAGAGGGGATTTTGGTTGTGGTCCTAACTGTAGGAAGGTTTGACCAAGTGGGAGGTTTAAAACGTTCCTAACTGTAAGAAGGTTTGATCGCTCAAGTTAAAAATGGACCTCTCGTTCATGAAAGGAATCGAGAGGGGAATCTGGCTTTGGCCCTAACTTTTATAGGTTTGACCAAGTGAGCATTAGGAATGGGAGGTTTGAGATGATCTTACCTTTTATAGGTTTGATCGCTTGATTTGAAAGTGGACCTCTCGTTCATGGAAGGAATCGAGACGGGACTTTGATTGTGGCCCTAACTATAAGAAGGTTTGACCAGGTAGACAGTGAGAGTGAGAGTACGAATTACAACGGGAGTGTTGACTCATACAAATCACAGTGGGGGTTTAGTGTTTATCATCCAAGTTGTAATGATCAGGTTATCCCTAAGAAAATTACATGTAACATTCTTTCGGGAACTTCCCGTTACATGAATCATCCACCCCCAGCTTCCTCACGAAACTGGGTTTATCATTGCATTTGGTTGCATGATCGGCTTATCCTTAAGAATATTACGTATAAAATTCTCCAGAAACTTCCCGTCAACGGTAGGAAATAGTTTAGACTCATATACCTCTTGGAGTACCAAGGAGCAGTTTAACCTCTTATACCGGTCGGAGGATTGAGAAGCAGTTTATACTCGTATACTCTTCGGAGTGTTAAGAAGCAGTTTATACTCTTATACTTGTCGGAGTCTTCGTTCGACTTAATTAAGCGATATAACGCCAGCTTTAACCAATGTTTGGATGCTATTCTTGAGAGTAAAGCACGCCTTAGTGGGATGAAGGATCCTCCTGTGGGACGCGCAGTACTTCGGATCCGTAGTATTGTCAGCTTCCTCCTGATTTGTGATGGGTGGCAGCCTAATCTTGTTGTTTTCAAGAAGGGTCTCGAAGATGGCTGGAACGTCTTCGTCCTTAAATGAGTACTCTTTTTGGAGCCTCGAATCCGAAGTCTTCTGCTGTCTTCGGGGTTGCTGTTGCGATGTCTGATTAACATCAACAATTGTTGTAGGTGCCTTCCCTTCTTCATGGGAAACGAAACTCGGATTCAGAGAGTTAGCCATCGCTTGGCTTCTTTCGACCTTCCTCCTTCTGAGGAAGCGTTCGGCCTGCTCGCCGCGCACCTTCAAATCTTTCCAGGTATTGAGCGGCTCTACTCCCATAACGTCCAAGATATTAATAGACAAGTTGTTATGACAGGTCTGCAAGACGAATTCCTCCGTAACGGTATCCTTGCAATTCATTGCCTGATTGCGGAAGCGTTTGATGAAGGTATCCACCGACTCTCCGTCTTTTTGTTTCTCATCGAAGAGTGTCCTAATCGACACTTGGGCGTCATCATCGAAGAAATGAGCGAGGAACATGCTCTCCAGGTCCTCCCAGCTAATGATGCTTCCAGGCTTGAGACGACGGTACCAATCGAAGACGGGCCCGCGAAGGGTGCCAACGAATAACCGAACCATCAAGGCTTCATTGCCAGAGATCATACCCAAGTGGGACTTGAAGTAGATCAGATGTTGAGTGGGCGAACCCTTCCCGTTAAACGGCGTGAAGTTTATCAGGTTGAACTTCGCCGGATACGGGATCGAATCCCACTCTCTCGGGTAAGGACACGGAATGCCAGTCCTTTTCACCTCTCGATCAGACATCAGAGCGTTGACTTTTCTCTCGAGATCTTTTATTTTCTCATCGTCACTTGTATCAGGTTCAGGATGATTCTTAAGAGAAATAACGCGGCCACCCCCGGCGTTGTCATCATCGGTGGGACCACCCCCAGCGTCATTGTTTTTAGTGGGGTTACCCCCAGCATTCTGGTCAACGGGAGGATCATCGACATTGATGTATTCATCCACGTCTGAATCGATAACTGCTTGGCTATCATTATTGCGACGACTGGATTCGCCTAACTGATTCGACAAAGCTCGGATTTGTTGGTCGTGCATTTGTCTCATCTCCTGCGTAGCCATTTCCACTTCGATCTTGAATGCTTCTTTCTGCTTAGCTAAAGCATCCTCAACCATTTTGGCTACTTCCTCGGTGTTGATCATAAACACCTCACGAGATTGTCCGGGACTGGATACGGTGGCTTCTGAAGCGACTGCCGAGCGAGCGTCTGACGCTTCATCGTTCGAGGATAGTCCTCTGGTCATCCTCAAATAATCTCTACGTCTAGTAGTCCCTGCACGTAGCCGAGTTAAACGATGTGATATGAGGGGGTCCAAATCAGAAGATCGGGTAGATTTCCTCTTATCAGTCACGTTGGCAATGGCTATGGATTGTTCAGGCCTGACAGCTTCCAATTGAAGCCGAGACATTAGTTGGGCTATCCCCAAATTGACTCTCTTTCCTGGAGAAAAATCTGGGTTAGAAGTAATCGGAGACTTCCCCTTATCGACCATATTGATGGTGAATGTTGGGAGTTCGTTATCTCGATTGCTGATCGCCTCTTGCTAAAACGCATTGCTTTGGGTTTCAATGCTTCTGCGGAGATACTCTCGAATATCAAGACCCTCCGTGGAGCGGTCTTGGGACAGCTACACGCTGATAATACTGCCCTGATAATTTTGATACACGGACAGTGAGAGTCCGCTTCCCGAGTACTTCTCTTTCGAGATTTATTCGTACCCCCAGCCCGATAGTACAACTCATCGACGTTACGGTCGGAGTAACCTATCGGCTGCTTACATGGATTCTCAGGTATAACACGTTCGTCTGTCTGACACGTTTTCCTCTGAGTAAACATTGCCTTGTTGGCATCTACAGGAGTCACACGTTTGGAATCACACCCTTATGAGGGTGAAACCTTAATGGGCTCCTAGTTTTCTGCACGCACCCCCAAGCGGGCCGTTGTAAAAATTAATTTGTTAGGAGGTCGCGTACGAACCCCAGTCTGGATGTTTGCTCGGGGTTCCTTTAATGGTCCCTAGCGCTCCTGAACAGGCGCTTTTCCTCGATCATCGGGTAGAGAACCGATGCGATCTTTCAATAGGACTCTAGATTTGGGGAGATCCACGCTGTCATAGGGCTTCACCGGAGGTGCGGGAGCAATAGGAGCGGGATCTGGAGTTGACAAAGGTCGGAGAGCAGACTCAGATGCTTTTGCCTTAGGCACTGATTTGGCCTTTGGCATCCAAACTTGCTTAGATCTTGGTGGCTTTTTGACCACATTTCCTTTCTGTAACTCCTGTGCATTCCGTACAAGGATCCTCGTCTGCGCTAACAGTGTGCGGCGCTTGTGGATACGCTCCTCAAGAGTTGAACGAGTTTGTTTGACACGAACCCATTCGTTAGTAGGTGGTTGGGAGGAGGTTCCCAAAGCTGGTTGCTGGAACACTTCACGCCTTCTGAGTTTCAGATCCGTATCATAGCAGATCCCGTCAACAGGCTCCAAAGCCTTAGCAAATTAACACGCGAGATGTTGATGTAGGCGTATAAAATTGCCTATAGGTCCCACAACACAGCTCGATACGGTGATTCGACAAATCAACGAACCATCGAGTGACGAAGCGACAAGGTCAACAAATTGCACGCAAACAATGTCAATCGCGTGCAGAATCAATCCAACGGTTCGAGGAGTCAACGAGTCATCTAAACAAGAGCGAACTCGGATGAACCACGATCGAATCAAGATCGGTTTCGGACTCGAAATCAGAAGCGGATTAACTACCATATTTGGAATCAAGTCAACAAGTCGATTCCAGACCAAGGCAACCACACAACCGAATCAAAATCCAAATCAACAACGAACCGGAACCCGAACGACGGAACCCGAACGACGGGCGAAACGGACAAAACACCCGGGGACTCGGCCTTAGCCGAGCCACCCGAGGGTGGCTCGACCCAAGCCGAGCCACCCTGAGGTGGCTCGGTGGCCAAGCCACCTCAGGGTGGCTCGGCCAAGGCCGAGCCACCTGTGGGTGGCTCGGCCAAGAGCCGAGCCACCCACAGGTGGCCGGCCCAGTTCTGTGCACGGGGCACAGTTTCGAGCGCCTATAAATAGGCCTTGTGCTCATTTGGTTCAAAGGTTGGATTTTGGAGGAGGCGAAGCCCTGCTGGATTAGAGATTCAGATCTAAAAAGACTCAAACTTTAGGACTTCGGGGACTCCCTCATTCAGATCTGGTGCTCGGCGATCATCAACGCCAAATAAGGCAAGTGTTCGAGAGAACCGGATCTCAAATCCTCAGATCTACGTAGGTACACTCCGGATCTAAGCTTGGTTCTTAGATCCCGAGATTCGGGCGGTTGTTTCCTTGGTGAAACAATCCCTCCCAGCTATTATCTCCTTGGTGGGATAATACCCGTTATACTGCGTAGATCCAACCGGATCTAGATCTCGCGGTGGTCCACGGCAAACAACCTCGGCGCAGGCAAAGAACCCACCAAAGCGAGTGACCGCAAAACAGGAGCTCGCGATTCGTTCGACAAAGAAGGAAACAAGTTGTAATTTTTCTTTATTTGTATTTTGATTTTTATTGTAACCGGCTCTTATAAAAAGACCGGATCTTTGTAACTCGATAAACGATTATTAAAGTGTACAATGATATCAACAATGAAGAAAGCAACGGATTTTCCCGCGAACAATCTGGCGACCACAGTGGGAGCCACCGATCTCGCCGACGAGATCGTTGTGTCGCAGCCGCGGATCCTGATCCCGGTCGAGGAGGAGGTCGAGTACGAATTCGACCAACAAAAGTTCGAGGAGTATCTGTCATCCTCGTCCGGATCTACCTCCCCTCGCAAGTCCAAGAAGTTCTCCTCCAAGAGAAAAATTCGTTGGTACGAAGATGTTGAAGACACCAACGAAGATCTCGCCCCGCTGGATGCCGAAGCTACATTGGGTGAGATCCCTCCAATTTCCAACCAGGTCGGATCTACTCTGGCCAACGCTTCTGCCGCAGGGGGCGTAGTGACTCTCTCGAAGAGAGCCCGCCAAAGGCAACGTCAACGCCTTGCAAAACAATTCGTAAAGGCAATGGAATCTGTGGACGGGATCCGCTACAACACGGATTTGAAGAACAGAAGAGGCAAGCAGCCTCAACAACAGATGAGTGGCAACTCCTCCAAGCCGCCAACCAACGAATGGATCCGCGTCAAACGGAATCGTTCAACACTTGAGGAGCGCATTCACAAGCGCCGCGCACTCTCAGCGCAAGCACGGGCTCAAGTTCAAGAAACCTATAGAAGGTTGCAGAATGGAGTGGCCAAGAAATCGCCACCAACTCGCAAAATATGGAGGCCAAAATCCGAAGTGGTGATTCAGGCCGAGGAGCGACCTTTACAGCCTTCAAAACGAGTTCAACCTCCCGAACCATCCCGAGGAAGGAGGTCAATCTTGGAGCGCCTCGGTCCAATTCCCGACGAGCGCAGCAAAGTTCATGAACGCTTGGGCCCTATGAAGAAGTCCCGAACGAATCAACATGCTGGGGGTCGCCATGATCCTCAACATGACAAGGAGTTCATGGCGCCCGAGCGCACTAACTTGCGCATCGAAGTTTGGGAGCCCGTTGAGAATTCACGCCCACAAAGGCACGTTTCGAGGCGAGTGACTCTCGAAAGTCCAAATAAGGTAATTCGCTCTCAGAAGGAAACGTTGTCATCCGATGATGATAACGTTATACCTGAGAAATCGTGCCAACACACGATAGGTTACTCCGATCAAATGGACGAGCTGTACTATCATGCTGGGGGTACGAACAGAGCCAGAAAGAGAAGTCCTCGTAGGCTCGAGACTCAGTGCCCCTGTTCCAAACTCATTCGGGCAGTATTGTCTCAGTGTAATTGCACTAGGACGGTCCCCGAAAGGGTTTCGGTGTTCGAAAGGCTCAGCACTAAGACGCCAAAGCCAAGGTCCAGGCGGTTCCGACGAAGGAGAGCGGTGGTTGAAGACGGAGAATTCCCGAGGGTCACCGCTAATATGACCAACAATGGGACATTGGCACGGGATGATCTCGAGTCGATTCTGAATGCATCCCGGCGTCTAACCCGTTTGCAGTCCGGAGCCATCACACGAAGGACGTATAGTAGGGTTCGGATAAGACCACCTTCAGAAGATGAGGAATCGGATGCTTGCTCAGCGGTTGCGTCTGATAACACTGTATCCAGCGAAGGAGAACCCCGCGAGTCATTCATGATAAGCGCGGAACAAGTGGCCAAGATGCTTGAAGAAGCCATGGCCAAACAACAGGAGACCTTCAGGCTCGAGATGCAGATGACCATGCAGACCATGAGGGAGATGCATGAGCAGCAAATCCAGGCACTGAGGAACCAGCAAGGCGAACCAAGCCACCGTAATCAGGTTGTTCAAGAAGTTGAGCATACGGATACGGATGAAACTCGCAATGTCGATGACCCTCCCATCAACGCAGGGGGTGGTAATGAGGATGCCAACGAAGATACAAGTGAAAACTTGAAGATCAAAAGCCTCGAGAGCAAAATCAATACCTTGATGTCCGCTCAAGAGGTGAAGAAAACAGGCATTCCTTGTCCATACCCAAGGGAGTGGGATTCAATCCCCTATCCGGCGAAGTTTAGTCTAATCAACTTCACGCCGTTCGATGGGAAAGGTTCCCCCACTCAGCATTTGATTTATTTCAATTCGCACCTGGGTGTTATCTCCGGTAATGAGCCTCTGATGGTGCGGTCATTCGTTGGCACTCTTCACGGAGCCTCCTTCGATTGGTATCGCCGCCTCAAGTCAGGTAGCGTGAGCAGCTGGGACGATATGGAGACCATGTTCCTCACCAATTTCTTCGACGATGACACCGAGATATCCATCGAAACGTTGCTCGACGAGAAACAAAAGGACGGGGAGTTAGTCGAAACCTTCGTCAAAAGGTTCCGGAACAAAGCGTTAAATTGCCGGGACCCGATCACGGAGGAGTTCATTCTCCAGACCTGCCACAACAATCTTTCGTTGGATGTGTTGGAAGCAATGGGAACAACGCCGTCCAACACATGGAAAGACTTGAAGGTCAGAGGGGAACAAGCTGAACGCTTCCTCCGAAGGAAGAAGGCCGAGAGGAGTCAATCGACGACTAATCCTCCAAACTCAAACTTCGCCTCCCGTGGTAAGGGCAGAACACCTGCAGCGGCTGTTGACGCTAATCAAACGTCGCAACAGCAGTCCCGGAGACAACAGAAAACTTCGGATCAGAGGCCTCAAAAAGAGTACTCCTTCAAGGACGAAGATGTTCCAGCCATCTTCAAATCCCTCCTTGACAATAACAAGATCAAGCTCCCACCGATCACGAATCAGGAGGAAGCTGACAACACTGCGGATCCGAAGTACTGCGCATACCACAGGAGGATCCTTCACCCAACCAAGGCGTGCTTTACTCTAAAGAACAGTATCCAGACCTTGGTTGAAGCCGGTGTCATAACGCTGGAGTAAGCCAGTCAAGAATGGCGAAACTCCAGTGGGTGCACGAGTATAAACTGTATCCCAAAACTCCGACCGGTATATGAGTATAAACTGCTTCCTGACACTCCAAAAAGTATACGAGTATAAACTGCTTCTTAATACTCCAATAGGTATATGAGTCTAAACTATTTCCTTTCTTCCACGGGAAGTTCCTGGAGAGTGCCGCGCGTGGTACTCTTAGGGATAACCTGATCGTGCACCCAGTTTTATAAAGAAAGCTGGGGTCGATAATTCATGTAACGGGAAGTTCTCGGAAGAATGTTAAATATAATATTCTTAGGGATAACCCGATCATTATGAATAAAGTGATAAACACTAAACACTCTTGAAATCACTGACGAATTGTCAGAACCCCGTTTTTGTTAAGTCTTTATCACTTAACATCAGAAACCCCCTTTGAGTAATTTGTACGAACCAACATCTTACAGTGATTTGTACTCTTACTCTCTTCTTCCACTTGGTCAAACCTTCCTACAGTTAGGACCACAACTAAAATCCCCTCTCGATTCCTCCAATGAACGAGAGGTCCGCTTTCAAG
>BQKN01065898.1:204663-215101 GCA_022839385.1 Asparagus kiusianus | reverse complement strand
CTCTCTCTCTCTCTCTCTCTCTCTCTCTCTCTCTCTCTCTCTCTCTCGTGATGTTACTTTGATGATATTGAAATGATTGAAGAGGATTATTATTTTATTATTTTTGTTTTTTATTCTTTTCGTATTTTTAGAATATTTGTTGTTAAGGATAAGGGTTGGTTGTAAATATTATGCATTGTTTGTTAAGGTTACGGGTTGGTTGTTAAGGTTACGGGTTTAATTGTTAAGGTTGCGTATTTAATTGTGAAGGTTACGGGTTTAATTGTTAAGGTTACGGGTTTAATTGTTACGGTTATCGGTTTAATTGTTAAGGTTACAGTTTTAATTGTTAAGGTTACAGGTTTAATTGTTAAGGTTACGGGTTTAATTATTACGGTTACGGGTTTAATTGTTAAGATTACAGTTTTAATTGTTAAGGTTACGGGTTTAATTGTTAATGTTACGGTTTAGTTGTTAAGGTTACGGTTTAATTGTTAAGGTTACGGGTTTAATTGTTAAGGCTATCAATTTAATTGTTAAGGTTACGATTTAATTATTAAGGTTACTGGTTTAATTGTTAAGGTTATGAGAGAGAGAGAGAAGGGATCCATAACCTTAACAATTGACCCGTAACCTTAACAATTAAACCCGTAACCTTAACAATTAAACTCGTAACCTTAACAATTAACCCGTAACCTTAACAATTAAACACGTAACCTTAATAATTAAACCGTAACCGTAATAATTAAACCCGTAACCGTAATAATTAAACCCGTAACATTAACAATTAAACCCATAATCTTAACAATTAAACCGTAACCTTAACAATTAAACCGTAACCTTAACAATTAAACCGTAACATTAACAATTAAACCCATAACCTTAACAATTAAACACGTAATCTTAACAATTAAACCTGTAACCTTAACAATTAAACTCGTAACCTTAACAACAAATCCGTAACCTACACAACAAACCCATAACCTTAACAACAAACCCGTAACCTTAACAACCAACCCGTAACCTTAACAATCAATGCATAACCTTTACAACCAACCATTATCCTTAATAACGAATATTCTAAAAATACGAAAAGAATAAAAAACAAAAATAATAAAATAATAATCCTCTTCAATCATTTCAATACCATCAAAGTAACATCATGATAGAGAGAGAGAGAGAGAGAGAGGATTCATAACCTTAACAATTGACCCGTAACATTAACAATTAACTCGTAACCTTAACAATTAACCCGTAACTTTAACAATCTATCAAAATAAAAAATAAAAAAAATAAAATAATCATCATCAATCATTTCAACTATCCTCTTAGTACATTATGATAAAGAGAAAGAGAAAACAAAAATAATAAAATAATCATCATCATATTTTAATTAAAAAAAGAAAGAGAGAGAGAGAATGGTATTATGGTCTTCACATATTTTAATCTCTTGGGTTTTGTGTTTTGGGGGCTCAGAGAACAGAATCTTTATTTTTAGGGTAAAACACCCATTGACCAAGTTTTGGGGATGGGAAACACGTTTCCTTGATTTTTGGGAGCTGGAAGCATTTTTCCCAAAAATTTATTGATGAAATCTCATATAAAAGGTAAAGTTGTGTATTTATGACACAACTTGGAAAGTTGTTGTCCACCTCATCAATTTCACTTGTATACTTTTCTTTGTTTGTTTTTTATTCCATTGGAATCATAAATTGCTTGTTTGGTTTGCAAATGTAACACTAATTGTTTGTTTGGAAAGTGTAAAAAGTGGTCCCTACTCAAATGATCATATTGGTTGGAATTATTTTTTATTATTTTTTTCTGACTTCAATGTCAGTTTTCTCCTAAAATCATGTCTTTTTTTAATGAAATCATTTTACAAACCACGTCAGCATATGAAATCACTTTACACTATTTTCACAACTACAAACAAACAATTGAAAGTGATGAAAGCTGACATTGAGACCCACTTTTTTACACTTTCCATCCTTTTACATGGTAAAAACATACAACCAAACAGCCACTCCCCAGGAAAAAGACAAGCAAGAAAGGCCTCACATAGTAAAGAAGAAAGGGTTCATAGAAAACATTCAATTGTTACTCAAACACGAGATTTATTCAATCTTCCGAAAAGGAGAGGGGGGAAAAATCTCTTTTTTATCCCCCATGTTTCGCTTCCTCTCATCAAATCCCCAATTCCGAAACCCTAACCGGACTCTCGCCGGAATCCTCGCCGCCGCCGCCGCCGCCGCCAGCGCCGCCTCCTCCTCCTCCTCCTCCGGCGATCTATCGCTCACCGTCCGCTTCCCAATACCAACCATTTCACTGTCAGCTCCATTGCCCCAATTCCTGTCTCATCTCCGGAACCCTGCAGGTATAAACCCTTCTAAAACCCTGAAAACCCTCAAGCAACCCATAAAAAAAGTGATCTTTTTTTGTTATTTCTGTGAATAGACATTGGACTGTCTCCAATAAATTTCTCATCTGAACCCTTTAAGAAAGAAGCTTTTCGAGAAAAGGGCGATGATTCGGCGTGTGGCTGCGGTTGTTTGGGCCGGAATGCGATTGCCAAGGCGGCCGCTGCTGCGGGCCCCGCTGTAGTGAATATTTCGGTTACTCGGGGTGAGGGAAAGTTTTTATTTTTTTGATTTTTTTGAAGTGTTTTTGTTGTTGGATTGAGGAGATTGAATGTTGGTTTGTTTGTAGGGATTAATGGATTGATGCTGGGAAAGAGTATGGGTTCGGGGACGATTATTGATCATGATGGGACGATTCTGACTTGTGCTCATGTTGTTGTCGACTTTGAAGGGGTGAGGACAGTTTCAAAAGGCAAGGTATTTTCATCTAATTTTTCTTGAACTAGAGCAAGTATAATGTGGGTACATACTTGTAATTTTTAAGTTAGACAATGATGGGCGTGTCATTCGAGAGTATTCAAATAAACAATTTCAAATTTTTAGGTTGTGGCTATGTTTGATCGGTATCTCGCTCTCTAGTTTTATTTTTATGCTCTACATGATCTTGCTTGATTGTAATCTACATGCTGAGTGTAAAAAAAAAAAAAAAAAATAGCATCATTCACCTTAATCTGTGTTCGTTATGTGGTTGTATGTTTTTTGATAATAAAACAGGTTGATGTGACATTGCAAGATGGCCGAGAATATATTGGCACTGTAGTTAATGCAGATCTCCATTCTGATATTGCTATTGTGAAGATTGAAGCCAAGACTCCTTTACCAGCAGTGAAGCTCGGGTCATCAAGTAAGCTTCGGCCTGGAGACTGGGTTGTCGCTGTTGGCTGCCCACTTACTCTGCAAAATACTGTTACTGCTGGGATTGTGAGGTAATTAAATAAAATCATGTACAGTTCTACTTACTAGAATCTCCCTCTTTCCGAGGCCTTTTTTCCTAGGCTGATGTATAATCTTAGATTTGATAAAATATGCCCATAAATAGTTCGTTTTGAAAGTAATTTGGTATTGTTGGCACTTTTGCTGTGAGTGTTCGCTCAAAATAATCGTATACTATATGCCTTTCTGATTGGTCTGGAAGATTGTGCTTCTAGCTTGTTAAAATGTGAAAGATACAACTGAAGTGACTTATACAATTATCTTTTTGAGTACATAGAAAGTGGATAACTTTCTTTGGTCACTCAAATGAGATTTCTTCATTTTTATTTGGATATTACTCATATTTCCCTCCTTTCACGTATATGTAGCTGTGTGGACCGGAAAAGCAGTGATTTGGGTCTTGGAGGAATGCGAAGGGAGTACCTACAAACTGATTGTGCAATTAATGAGGCAAGCACCCTAACTCTATCCTTTTTCAGTTCGGTGCATGTAGGCTCTTAAAAATTTCTTGTTCGATAGTTGGCTTTGCCCAAGATTTTGATTACTGCTATAATATGTAGTTTGTTTATGGGTTTAGTACATCTTCATACTTGAATGGGTCTACAGAAATTGTACAATTGAAAAGAAGAAAAAACAATTCTGGAAACACCAGTTATCAAAGTTATTCTGTTAGTATGTCCCAGATGAGAAAATTTGTTTAAGTATTAATTCTTGTATGGAATAATATCTATTGCTATGCTGCAGCAGCAGTTGGTGAAGCCAATTAGTATCCAAAAGCTCGTTGTATTGGTTAGATTTGACCGTGTGTTTGGTTTTAGGAAGCCAATTTCCTAACGTTTCCAACATATTACGGTTTTGCTAATTCCTTAAACTCTGTTTCAATGACGATCATGATGCTTAAATCTTTACTCATTCTTGACTTATTTCCCATATCCTGTTTTTTTTTATTGGGTGGAAATATTTTCTAATGTCTGACTAGCTATAATATGATTTATTTTTGTTACAGGGAAACTCTGGTGGTCCCCTTATAAACCTTGATGGTGAAGTTGTAGGAATCAATATAATGAAACTACTAAATGCAGATGGTTTGAGCTTTGCGGTACCAATTGATTCAGCTGTTAAAATTATAGAGCACTTCAAGAAAAATGGGTATGATTCATTTTCCAAAAATATATATCCTCCAGCATAATACATTCGCAGTGAGGTGTAATCATACTCCCTTTAAAAGCACGAGTTCGGAAAATCTTTTTTAGACAAATATACCCTTTTATAGTTTGAACTACCTTATCTATAATCAAATTCTAATTTTTAATGGTCAATATTACCCTTCACTATTTTGAATATTTCATTTATATCTTAATCTATCCTAATCATAATCATATCTTATCCTAATCCTATGTGAACAATGTTTAGCTTAACAATTTAAAAAAACTAATATTAGAAATATATAAAGCATAAAAATGATATTAGTTTGTTAAGATAAAGAAATTACAAGTAGATAACATATTATAATACATGAAGTATTACAAAAAAACCATAAAAATTTTTAAAATTACAGAAAAGACCCTAAAAAGTTTAAAATTATAAAAATCATCCTGATGTCTCAAAACTTAAAATAAAAAACATGAAATTAAAAAATTAACATCAGTTTGCGAAGAATTTAAAATTTATAGTTAACACCTCAATGTCTCAAAAATTATAGAAACACCCTCAAAAGTTTAAATTACAGACAAACACATTAAAATTCTAAAATTTTAAAACTTACAAACAACACAGATGAATTCAAGAGATTACCATGATACACCTAAAATTTTTGACATTTTAAAACTTAAAATAACAAATTTTAAATTTTAAAAAAAATTAATAGCATCCTCTGAACAAATTTAAAATTTTTAATTAACACCCTCAATATCTCAAAAATTATAGAAACACCTTCAAAAGTTCAAATTATAAAAAGCCACCCTAAAAATCTAAAATTTTAAAATTTGTAAATAACATAAGATGAATTCAAGATATTACCCTTAGACACCTAAAAAACTAATATTTGCCGAAATTAACCTTAAAATTTTAAAAAATTATTAAAAAACTCCTTCAAAATTTAAAAATCGTAAAAAAACTCTAAATTTTCAAAATTTTTAACTAGCACACATCAACTTCGTCGATTGGTAGACCGCTGAAATTTAATATTTTTTAAATTAATCTATAGTTTTAATAATTGCAAAAGACACCCTTAAAATTGTAGAGTTATAAGAAATATACTAACATTTAAAAAATTACCACCAACACATGAAACATAGAATTTACAACTACCAAACTTAAAAATAATTTTTTAAAAAAACTCTTTTAAAGTCTTAAAAATTACAAATCACACCCTCAAAGTTTAAAATCACAAAAATGGGCTAAAATTTTAAAATTTGGCAAAGAAAAGTGTAATTGTTTGGTATTTTTTCATATGTGTGTGTGTGTGTGTATGTTAAAATTTCTAATTTAGGGATTTACTATTCATTTTCAGCATCTAAGAATTGTCTAAGGTGATACTGGTAAACAAAAACAATAAGAATTGATTAAAATCTGGTTAATGGATAAAATTTTTAAAAATATTATAGATTAAAAATTATCGGCACTATATAAATTAAAGTAATTTTATATAATTTTAGTAATAAGTTGGGGTAGCCAAAATACATTCGTAACATTAATTGATAGATGTTTAAATCCATAGAAATGATAAAACACTATAATATTATACCTTAGCATTAATTGATTTTAATTTAGAAACTTTAATCTTTGACGTTAATAATATTTATAGGGTAAAAGAATACAAGGAATTACATATGGAGAAACAATTAGAATATTTAGAGATAACTTTAAAAGAATTGAGCTATTTCCATTGCAAATGGGAAAGTAATGGAAATAAATCTAAAATTCAGAAAACGTCAATGAATCACTTGAATTGGCATTAACATAAGACATATCTATTAATGAAGCACTAAATGAGTTATATTAAAAAATAATTTAATAACTTTATCCTAATCAAAGAAAAAATCTCCATGGAAGACATAAGAAAAATTAGTAAGTATTCATAAATTCCATACTGTGTTCTTTAAATTAAATATTAATATTATAATCTAAGAGAAATTGGTAATGAACAATGCAGGTATTTAGTTTAGATCTTTATGAAAAATGACAGGGATAGAGCAAAGGTAATATTATTGAAATAACATAAATTCTTATTGGATGCACATCAAAAGAATTCATTTTAGAGGAAAATAAAGAGATAGCTTCTAATTTATTTAAGTAATAAATTAGGAACACAAAAATTTTAATATATATGAAATTAATATTTATTCTCATTGAAATAGAAAAAAAATCAAAGTCTATATTTTGAGCGGTTTGTGTTGAACATCATAAGTACATTTGACTTCTTTGTGAAGTTAAATAAGATGATAAAAAATTAACGAGCCCAGGAAAGATAACAGCATAAAAAAATACAAATTTAGTCTGATGTCACAATTGATGTAGATGATAGCGACACTACTCTAGAATTACCTGAGAAATAATAAATGATAAACCTGAAGAAGGATTGATATTAACTCAATAAAAAAATAGAAGAAATAAAAGACAATATTTTCTGAATGTTTTATAGAATAGTTTAATTATTTTGAGTGAAATTAGGAATCTTTAGAAGGGAGTTTCATGAATTTTTTCAGTACTTTTATATTCTTATGTAGATGTTTTTATTATATAAAAGTATACTAGAGTTAGCATTAATCTTTAATTTATATTTTTTTATGAAGTCTATCAATGATTAGGAATAAACTTTATATTCACTTTTGCATCATTTTAACATACTTTAAATCAATCATTTTGCCATATTAGTTTTAAATATTCACCTTCCTTGTATAACACTATTTTAATATTTTTTACTTTGCAATGCTGTACTTTCTCAAATAAAGCTTAGTTTCATATCGGTCAAAAATAATATTAAAATTCAAATTATTTTTAAATTATATTTATTTTTTGTCAATTCAAATATCAACATGAAAATTTAAATTGGGTGTATCCCATTTAAACAAACATAAAAAAATAATTGGTATGTAGGAGTTTAAAGGCAAAAGTAAGCACAAACTGCAAAAAATATTTAATCATGGTATTAAATCACGTGCATTGCACGTGTGTAAAAACTAGTTTACCTACAAAAGAAGCTTCATATGTATCCAGCAAAAGAAGACATGTTAGACAAACATGCAAGTTGGTGTAGTTTCAAATATTTCCAGGCAAAAGTGCCAAAAAGCCTTGCATGCTCTAAATATCAACATATATTTCCATTGACAACTTATCTCCCAAGGACTTGCTTGTCATTATAGTGGATCAAAGTTCATCTTTTAAATGTTGGTCGCCCTTAATTGCCTTATTTAAATTCTTGGTTTACTCAACCTTGTAATGATGGTAGATGACTCGCTAAATGAAGTACATGATTGATCTCTATGTTCTTTTTGCCTTGTTATAATTGTTGATGAATTCATGCATATCTAGTATTGAAACTCGTATTCTACAGACATGAGTTGTTCCTACTTTGTATATTAGATTTGGTGTTGGCCTTATATTTCAAATTCATTGACAGCTAATATGTTGTATCTTTTTGCAGAAGAGTTGTTCGGCCTTGGCTTGGATTAAAGATGCTTGATCTCAACGATATGATCATTGCACAGCTTAAAGAAAGGGATGCCTCATTTCCTGATGTGAGCAAAGGTGTGCTAGTGCCCATGGTAAGTGTTTCAGTTAACTTCCATTTCTGGCACCATTAAACTGATTATAGACTTGTCGGTCAAAGCTTGTGCTGTGACTTAGTGACTATAACTTACGTAAGCTTTTGATGAACCTAACCCTAATGTTGTAATATATTCTCTTGGATGATTTTTCTTAAAAAACTATGACACGGCCTATCTTTTATTCTGGCGGTCAATGTTTTGCCTACTGCAGATATCAGTAAGTCAATATATAACATCCTTTTATTGCACATTTTATTTCATATGAAAAATTTTCCTTGTCCAGCTGCCTACTTGAATCTCTCCTATCTACTATGTCATGTTTCAACTCTCACTTTTAACTCTAAAGATTGAAAATAAACATGCTATGGAGTTACAATAAGTGTCAAGTAAAGAATTTTAATAGCAATTTCGTAGGTCATCATTTATATATGGAGGGTTTGATTTCTGGCAACTCATTTCTACATCAAAGTAACAGTTTTCTTTATCTTTTTCTATTTCTGAACTACTGTGGAGATTAAAAGTAAGTTCGCACGTAGTATTATGTTTTTTACTTTTTGGGTGAATTTTACGAAACTACCATGGATTTTGGGTTGTTTTGCACAAAACCACCATAAAGGTTATTTATCAGAAAAAACGACATTGAACTTTTTCACCAAACTACCATGTCTGATACCAGATAGGCTATAAGATGTTTGCACGTGGCGAGTTATGGAAAATTTTGCCCTACGTACCTTATTCATCTTCTAAATTTTCATCTCACCTGCTATTTTCATGAGAAGCTTATATCTTTATCCCAGATGTTAACTCAGTTAGAAATAATTTCCACTAGTTTATTAAAATTTTCTACAGTTATAAAATTCCAATGGTAGATTTCTCAAAAATAGGTTTATGGTAGTCTTGTGCACATGCTCCTAAGTTCATCGTAATTTTGTGAAATTTACCCTTATTTCTTAGATGCATGCATCTCATAATGCTGCATGAGCAATGGGCTGAACAGCTTTATTTATTATTAAATTTAATATGTTAGTGTATCTTTTACTTATTTTGTTGTGGAAATAATCACAAATGATGTTTTAATTCTCAAACAGGTAACTCCAGGATCTCCAGCTGACCGTGCTGGGTTTCGCCCAGGGGACGTGGTCATTGAATTTGACGGGAAACCCGTGGGAAGTGTTAAAGAGGTATAATGCTTTGGTAGGAAACACATAGGTCGCACTATTCATTAATCTGAATGTGCATGTGTTAAACTTTCATATATTCATTAAGACACAAAAACTGACTTTCAGTTGATCGATATGACTTAGTTGTCTTATACTTCCTTCGCAACTTGACGAATTTTAATTCTTAGTGAATTACGGATTTATTCTTTAATAACTATCTGGATGTAAAAATGAAGAATGAAGAAAACAAATCTTTTTTTCCCCCATGTGCCTTTGGAATTGAGAGCCCTTACACTTTTTCTTTTTTTCCCCAGATAATCAATATAATGGGGGACAAGATCGGTGTTCCTTTGAAAGTACTTGTTAAACGAGCAAACAACAAATTTGTAACTTTAACTGTTGTACCAGAGGAAGCAAATCCAGCTCAGTGATTTCTTTTCTTTTGTGTTTTTCGCCATACAAGTTATGAGGTGATGTGATTTCTAGAACTCAAGAAAATATGAGTTTATCTACCATTACAAGAGAAATTAAGATTCTTTTTATTTTTTATTTATTGACTTTGGTTCTGATGTCTTGCTTCTGAAGGTGTTTATTTATTTAGAGTTAAATAAAACTTAAAATTGGTGGTTATTTTGTGAGCAAAGGATGAGATCTCAAACTTCAAAACTCCCAGTTGCATGTCATTTATATTAAAAAAGATACATTATAGAGTCTGTATATCCGTTACCAGCATCGATAATTTGATTAACCTATCACGATAATACAAATACTGTGTGCGTATGAAGTTCCAAGGACAGCTGCAAATGCTTATAGACGATGCGCAGAAGGTATTGTAATTATACTGTTTGATTTCTATCAAAGAAAAAGAAAATCAAAATAACAATTATAAAATAGTGATTGCAATTTGGAAGTGATTAGCAACAAAAAGGGGGGAAAGAAAGAATAAACGAACTCTTCAGAATAAATCATCAAAGAAAGGAATTATGCAATTAATCAAATTATGTGGCATTGATTCAAAGTTTATAAAACTAGGGGGAGAAAAGCTCCAAGAATCTCGATCAGCAGATTTGCTCTTATTCTTCAGCAGCAGTTGCAGCACTTAGATCCACACTGAGGTCAACAATCTGGGTGGGTGGGGAAGGCGGGGGGGGGGGGGGGGGGATAAAAAAGAAATTGAGAT
>BQKN01065898.1:137768-203365 GCA_022839385.1 Asparagus kiusianus | reverse complement strand
CCCCCCCCCCCCCCCCCCCCCCCCCCCCCCCCCCCCCCCCCCCCCGTTGACTAGAAAGGAGATCGGAAGTGGATAATAATTCAGTTGCCATTAGTTTGTAATATATCTATCAAGGGTAACCTAATAATTACCTTTCCAGTAATTTTTGTATACAGAGATGTGTAGTAGCATCGCAACTCTGCAAAAATTAAGAGCCTGTCATGCTCATCCATCCAGCTAAAAGAACTATAAGGGGAGAAGAAATTAGAAAGAACTTACGGTTGATATGAAGCAATTATCCGATGAGGGTTCATTAGCAGGTTCAAATCTATCATACGCATCGAAAAATAGCTCATCAACAGGACCAAGAAGATCAATCCCTGGCTTTAGTTCAGTCTCAGGATGATCAGTCTCAGCTTCTGTTGAGACAAATGCAATGAACTTTCCTTTCGGAGCAACATTGTGTGTATAAGAACAGCAGAAGAGATACCTGTGTAAAAATATAGAATGAACAATAATCACCCATTTTTATATCTTGAACTTTTCAAACACTAGGAAAAACATTACATGTCTGATTTTCTTCCTAGTTGCTTTTGAGGCAGTATAACCTGCACTGAATGAGAATCGTCGGTAGTTGGAATAGGATGGCTCATAATAGCAATTGCCCTGCCAACTTTTCCAACCTTTTTAATCTATTGATAACCATCAAAAGCCTTTGAAGTGAGTAAAATTTACATCATATAAGCTTAGTAATTCTACCATTAGATTAAAATTCTGAAGGGGCCATATTAAAATAGTGAGCTCACCTTGGCTGGTAAGTAGGAAGGATCACATACAACTTTCTTGCATTTAGCAGTTTCTCCTTCAGATGAAACTCCACAGGCTTTTCCTCCTTCATCAAACTTTCAGGGTCTTGCAGAAAACCCCCCTAACTTAATAAATCACAGGAAACCCTCGTGAACTTTGAAAATTATACGAACCCCCTCTGAGCTATTGGAAAATCTCATAAACAGTATCAGCAGGTAGAGTAAACATTCTAAAAATGCAGCCTGGCTGTTGTATCTTGTCCACATGAATGCTCTTCGTGCAAAATTCTGATCACTAACTTTGATTTGTCATAACTTGTGCAAAGCTCGTGTTTTGGGGTTTTCTAAAATTTATTCTCAACTTAAAAAGTGCAAATATTTAATAATTCAAATATCTTCCAGAACCAATAATACTTGAAAATACCTTGCAATCAGGCTTGTTCAACATGTATGTACCACCATAAAACAGCACTGAGTCGAGCAAATGCCTACAATACCAGTTCACTGTTAATTTGGTGATGAAAACAGTGAGAGAAAAGAAACTAGATCGTGAGCATGGAAACAAACCTGGGGGAGTTCTGCCAATCCATACAAAGGATAGATATACGGTGAACCCCCTTAAAATCGTAATAGAGATTCTGCGTAAAGCTGTCATAAACAATAACAAATAGTTCAGTAATATAAATTTTGAACAGAGAAGCTATGGAGTATAGGTTTGGGTTTGTGTTCATAGTAAAGAATACTGCATATTTCAGCAATTATACAAGATCTTGGTTTTAGCTAGAGGCACTATTTGTTGCACAAGCTAATCTTTAAAATTCATAATCCATTGTTGTTTTAATGCCATAATTTATAAACATATCTTAAACTTATGCTTAGAGAATGTTTTAAGTAAATTTGCAAAAATAAAGGATTTTCACTTTTCAATTAGTTAATCGCTGTGTCAATTTTGCACCGTGTCAAAATGTCATATGTATCACATGGTTATAGAAAAATCTAAGCAATTAAATATGTTACTAATTGAAAGACAGTGTTTCTTATGATCAAAAACTTATTCGATTTTCCCTATACATAAGCATCAAAACTGCACAAGCTAAAAGTTGGAATAAGTATATTGAGAACTCTAACACTGACCAAACTCAACCCATGTTAGACATGGATATTGTATTTACATCATTCATATAATAAGATAACCATTTAACTCATATCGTATGAGATTAGCGCTTTAAGATAGAACACCTGTTATCAAGGTGCTTAGGTTTAGACAAACTTGCTCAATGTCAACGTAAAATGGCAAGGAGAAATACTAAGGAGTCGGCCATAAACTGCACAATACATGTCTTGAGTAAAACTAATAAGGACACGTGATTGGAATTCAAGTTCTGAGCATTACCTTCATCCTCTTTACAGTATCAACTGCAGGCTCATTTAGATAGCAATCATCCCCATGGAGTGCCAATGCATGACCGATAAAACCGACTGCATTGTCATCGAGACCATATTTTCTGACCAGAGAACAGTCAAGGAGCAATCAGTAAATCAGTCTGAGGGAACATTGACAATTCTTTGGATAAACTCTCCAGCAAAAGAATAGGAAATACTAGAGAACATAGATCACATATAGATATGCTTTCAATCTTTACAACAAAGCTTGCAACATGATTGCATATGTAAATTAATTCTAGTATCAGAAATATACCCAATGAGTTCTTTTGTTGCGACTTTATTGATCAGGTCCAGTCCCCCATGAGATTTTGGATCATTTTCATTAAAATCTTGGACATAAACAAAGAGCTTCCGAGCTCTTCTTTTCTCAAATAATCCCATTAATTGAGGTTTAAGAGCCTCCATATCAGTTGCAGGAACCTTATGAATCTGTTCCAAGGAGAAAAAGCTAGCGTTGATAAGTACTCACCAATAAGTAACAAGAAATTGATGATCATAAAAGAAAGCAAATAAAGCAAGTAAGAAATTACCTTTCCTTTACTGAAGACATAGCTTCCGTCTACTGCTTTGAAGGACAGATATTTTGTCACATTTGTGTGAATGAGAACGGGAACCAAGGCGCCATTTGCCATCATGAACTAGACATGTAAACATTTTCTATTGAGTTCTTGGATTTGTGAATATATGTGCAACGCTACAACAGACAAACCAAAAGCCAATCTTCCTTTGATCTATCAAAGTACGTCATGCACTCATAAATAAGGTTAATTGTTGTTGGGAATTCGAAATAATCAATCGAACCCTTGCCCTTCCGGACCTTGTGTTGAAAGTAGGAAAATAGGAAAAAAATCACCTCAAATAAAGATCAAAAGTTGTAAAAGAGTAAAGAAGACGAACACACAGATTTAACGAGGTTCGGCAACGTGCCTACGTCCTCGGGAGCCACACCACACAATTCCTTTATTGATTGAAGAAGAAATACAAGCTCTCAAACTAGGGTATTATCTCTCTGAGATTCTCTCTTTTTCTACAGTCAAAAGCTCTCTTTTTTCGTGTTCTATTCAACCCTAAAAACGTTTAAGGTATATATAGAGTCCTGATAGAAACAGAATCCAAAACAGTTTAGGAAATTGTCAGACTACGTCGCGGTCGACCGTGGCGGTCGACCGCGCAGGTATCGCGGTCGACCGCAGCGGTCGACCGAACCAAAACCCGAGACCAAAACCAATTACAGAGATTTATGCGGTCGACCGTCGCGGTCGACCGCCTTCGGATCCAGCTCCTCCTGAGCTCCTGTGCACGTTCGCGGTCGACCGCCGCTGTCGACCGTGCAGTCCTCCTCTTGTTTTCTCGATTTTTTCTTCGTCTTCTTGATTCCAGCTTTGGCTTCGACTTTTAGACTAACAATCTCCCACTTGGAGACCAAAGTGTCTTCAGTGAGTTCGCCCGAACTCTCCTCTTCTTCGCATGTATCTTCTCCTCCCCGGAAAAATTCTTTATTCAATTAACAATATCCCGACGATCACGCCGATCCTCGTAGTGTGGCTCCGCCTTCCTCTTCTACTCGTGAAGGCCAACTGAAGTTGCGCACAACTTCAGTTTCTCAATGGTGACTACCTTCGTTAACATGTCCGTCGGATATTGACTCACTAAAATCTTCATTAAATGTAACTTTCCGTCTTCAACTAGCGAGCGTATAAAATGGTATTTGACGTCGATATGCTTCGTTCTGGAATGATATACTGGATTCTTAGTAAGATGTATAGCGCTCTGGCTATCACAATAAAGAATTCCTCTCCCTTGCTTTAGATCCAATTCTTCCAAACACCCGTTCAACTAGATCATCTCCTTGCTTGCTTCAGTCACCGCGACATACTCAGCCTCGGTTATAGACAAAGTCACAATCTTCTATAGACGTGAGACCGAGCTCACTGCTGTCGACTCTAATGTATAAACATACCCCGTGGTGCTTCGCCTCGTATCATGATCACCGGTGAAGTCCGCATCCACGTATCCCTGCAACACCAAATTCTTCCTCCTGAAACATAGTGGCTTATTCATTGTTCCCCTCAAGTACCGCAATATCCACTTCACGGCCTCCCAATGTTGCTTTCCTAAATTGCTAGCAAATCTGTTCACAACTCCCACTACATGGGCGATGTCCGGCCTCGTGCAAACCATCGCGTACATGAGACTCCCAATGGCCGAAGAATATGGCACTCTGCTCATATGCTCTCTATCTGCATCTGTCTTAGACGATTGATCCTCAGATAGCTTGAACTGACTTCCAAGGGGCGTGCTAACAACTTTAGCATCCTGCATATTAACCTCTGAAGTACCTTATCAATGTATTCTGTTTGGCTCAATCTCAACATCCCTTCAGCTTCATCCCTACTGATTCGCATCCCTAGAATCTGCTTTGCTGCACCCAGATCCTTCATTACAAATTCATTTGCTAGCTGATTCTTCGAACTGTTTATCTCCTCTAAACACGGTCCTGCTACCAACATGTCATCAACATATAATAACAAAATAATGAAGCTGGACTCGAACCTTTTAAAATAACAGCAATGATCCAAATTGCATCTTCTGTAGCCATTGTTCTGCATGAAGTTATCAAACTTATTATACCATTGTCTCGGAGCCTGTTTCAAACCATATAAGCTCTTCTTGAGCTTGCACACCATCTCTTCCTTTCCTTCTTCAATGAAGCCAACATGCTGCTTCATGTAGATTTCTTCATCCAAGTCATCATGAAGAAAGGCAGTCTTCACATCTAACTACTCAAGAAAGAGGTCTTCTGTAACCATCAAACTCAATACCACTCTGATGGTTGTGAGCTTCACAATAGGGAAAAATATCTCCGTGTAGTCCACTCCTTCCCGATGTTGAAACCCCTTCACTATTAATCTGGCCTTGAATCTCTTGCTTCTATCACTCTCTTGCTTGACCCGGTAGACCCATTTGTTGTGTAAGGCCTTCTTCTGTTCAGGTAGCTGGGCTAACTCCCATGTCTCATTAGTAAGTAGAGAATCCATCTCCTCCTGCATTGCATGCTCCCATTGCTGAGATTCACTCACTTGCATTGCCTCTTCATAGCACTTCGGCTCACCGCTATCTGTCAACAATAAATAGTCAAGAGATGAAAGATATCTGAGATTTAGTTTGGGTACCCTAGATGACCTCCTAAGCTCCATGCTCTGGGTAGTTTCTTCTGCACCTGGAGCCTCCTCCATTCTCTGATCAGAACAAACATCATCACCCCTATCTGGAAGTTCCTCTATATCCATGTACTCAGATCCATCTGTATCTGAAATGTTGCTCCCACTACTTTGGCTATCCTTGGCATCTTCCATGTTCTTATACATTACCTCCTCATTGAAATTCACGTCCCTGCTTCTGATGATCTTCCTGTTCTTCTTATCCCAAAGACGATACCCGAACTCATTAATGCCGTATCCAATGAAAGTGCACTTCTGTGACTTAGCATCTAGCTTGTCCCTAATATGGTCACTGATATGAACATAAACCACACAACCAAATACCCGTAAGTGTGAGAGATTGACATTCTTGCCACTCCAAACCTCCTCTGGAATCCCAAAATTCAATGGAACTGATGGCCCGTGATTAATGAGGTAAGTTACTGTATGCACCGTATCCGCCCAAAATATTTTAGGCAGACCTGCATGTAATCGCATGCTCCTGGCATGCTCTGTTAAGGTCCTGTTCATCCTCTCTGTAATGTCATTCTGCTGCGACGTCTAGAGTAGTCCTCTCTAAGCGAATATCATTCGTAGCACAGAATCTCTTGAACTCCTCCAGCTCGTATTCTCCATCATTGTATGATCTCAGACATTTCACCTTCAGATCTGTCTTGTTCTCCACCATGGCCTTCCACTTCTTGAAGATTCCAAACACCTCTGACTTGTGCTTCATGAAGTAGATCCACACCTTCCTCGAGTGATCGTCGATGAAAGTGACGTAGTATCTCGAACCGCCAAAAGATGATACACTTGCTGGGCCACATACATCTGTATGAATCAACTCTAGCTTTTGAGCCTTAGGTGACCTTCCACCATTCTGGAAACTAACCCTCTTCTGCTTCCTAAAGATGCAGTCTTCACAAACCCTGACTTCCACGGAGTCGATCCCGGTCAGTTTTCTCTATGAATGTAAGATCTTCATCCCCTTCTCGCTCATGTGCCCTAGCCTATTGTGCCACAGATCTGTACTTTCTTTGCCAGCTATAATTGCGAGGGTGTCACTCGCATGTAAGGTGAGGTAGAGAGTCCCGAGTTTGTTGCCTCGAGCAACTATCATCGTACCGTTGGAGATTCTCCACGAATCCACTGTGAATGTCGAAACATAATCTTCTGCTCTAAGTTGTCCCACCGAAACAAGATTCCTCGTCAGCTTCGGTACATGTCTCACGTTCTTCAAGGTCCACTTAGAGCCCTTCATCTGAATCTGCACTTTACCCTTTCGAACAATATTACAGGGCTCGTTATTCCCCAAATATACTTTTCTAAAGTCCTCTGCTACATAGTTCTGGAGAAGCTTCCTGTTAGCAGTGGCGTGGAAAGAGACTCCTG
The DNA here is from genome assembly GCA_022839385.1 of Asparagus kiusianus. NCBI lineage: Eukaryota > Viridiplantae > Streptophyta > Magnoliopsida > Asparagales > Asparagaceae > Asparagus > Asparagus kiusianus. The sequence continues at coordinate 196,542 of BQKN01065898.1, read as the reverse complement.
AATTAATGACCCAAGAATCCGAGTCGCTATCCATAGCAAGGATCAAGGCATCCTGCACAATATGAGCCTCCTGCTCACCCGCATCCTTCTTTGGACTCTTACAGACTGAAGACATATGGCCCTCCTTGCCACAGTTCCAACACTTTTCTTTGATAGGCCTAATCTTTGAGTGCGACCTCTTCTTTACTGATTTCGACCAATTCCTATTCTGGTTTCCTTTCTTCTGGCTTCTGCCTCTCTGCTCGAAACTTAGAGCTGAACATAAACCTTCTGATTCAGACGATTTCCTTCTAACCTCCTCGGATAGAATCATCCTAACCACCTCACTCAGCTTCAACTTTTCCTTCCCCGCCAAATTGCTAATTGCCGTCAAACAACCTGCCCAACTATCCAGCAACTGCGATAGTAGTAGAAGGGCCTGCACTTCATCATCGAACGTGATGTCTACGGAGATAAGCTGATCAACAATCGTATTGAACTCACTGAGGTGCATCGTGAAGGACCGTCCTTCTGCCATCTTGAGGTTGAAAAGAGTTTTGACGAGATGCACCTTGTTTGCTGCAGACGGTTGCTCGTACATCTTCGCGAGCGCTTCCATAAGCCCCCACCGTCGTCTTCTCCTTTAAGATATTGTGGGCTACTGATTTGGCGAACGACAACCGGATTTGCCCTAGAGCATTCCTATCCAATATCTCCTAATCACCATCTGACTCCTCTTTCTTCTGTCCCTTTTTCTTGCCCATCAACGGACGATACAAGTCCTTCTGGTAGAGATAGTCCTCCATCTACGACTTTCAGTAGGCAAAATCCGATCCGTCGAACTTCTCGATCTTTAATTTGTTTTCCTCTACCATGACTTTCACACAAATTGCTGAACGAAGCTCTGATACCAGTTATTGGAAATTCAAAATAATCAATAGAACCCTTGCCCTTCCGGACCTTATGTTGAAAGTAGGAAAGTAGGAAAAAAACCACCTCAAATAAAGATCAAAACTTGTAAAAGAGTAAAGAAGACAAACACACAGATTTAACAAAGTTCGACAACGTACCTACGTCCTCGGGAGCCACACCACATAATTTCTTTATTGATTGAAGAAGAAATACAAGCTCTCAAACTAGGGTTTTATCTCTCTGAGATTCTCTCTCTTTTTCTGTAGTCAAAAGCTTTCTTTTTCGTGTTCTATTCAACCCTAAAAACGTTTAAGGTATATATAGAGTCTTGATAGAAACAGAATCCAAAACAGTTTAGAAAACTGTCAGACTGCGTCGCGGTCGACTGTGGCAGTCGACTGCGCAGGTATCGCGGTCGACCGAACCAAAACCCGAGACCAAAACCAATTACAGAGATTTGTGCGGTCGACCACCTTCGAATTCAGCTCCTCCTGAGCTCATGTGCACGTTCGCGGTCGACCACCTTCGGATTCAGCTCCTCCTGAGCTCATGTGCACGTTCGCGATCGACCGTCGCGGTCAACCATGCAGTCCTCCTCCTGTTTTCTCGATTTTTTCTTCTTCTTCTTGATTCCAGCCTCGGCTTCGACTTTGGGTCTACACTTTAGACTAACAATTGTGTTGTACTTAATCGTGATTAAATTATAGAGATTAAAACAAAAAAGAGCGGAAGCTATACTTGAATCCATGGCACGTATCTGAAATTTGGGTTTTGGATCTTCTAATCTTGAGGGTTCTCCCTTGAGATTTCTCTTTAGATGTGGATAAGAGAATGGGAACTCAACCCTAAGATTAGGGACCATAACCCCTTTATATAGACTTACAGTTTTTTAATTTAGCCCCTCATTAAATTAGAATTGCAATCTGGTATCTGCATAATTAGCCCATGACATATAAATACTCATTGACCAAATTACCTGATTGATCACTTTATGTGGGTCAACTGTAAAGATAAGAACACACACTGATATAACATATGTGCCCACAAATAGATTTAATTAGATTTAAATCTATCAATCTCCCACTTGAGCACCATATGTTTCCTTAAAGTGTGTATAACCTTATAAGCTCAAAAATTGCTATCATAAATAAGGGTATTTCCAAACAATCTCGTCCATTGAGTATATCAATATAGGATTAAAGTGGCCTTCGTCATATTTATCGTAACTAAACACATCAATGGTCACATATATCAATATAATCAAACAACATAGATCAATCATGGATGTGCAGTATAAAAATTACATACAATGTGATAAGTACATGTCTATTTTAAACTGGTCCTACCTTAAACTTTAGTGAGGTCAACATCAACATAATGTACCAGAGTGTATGAACTGAATACTTTATTCTGATCAGACAATACAACCTAATATAAAACACCACAATCATAAACTCCCACTAAATCATGATATCCTCAAATAATACCACACCCATATGAGCAGTGTGCTCATGAAAGACCTTAGTTGGCAATCCTTTAGTAAGAGGATCGGCTATCATGGAGTTTGTCCTAATGTGCTCTATGGATATTTGTCCACTCTGTACCCTTTCTTTCACAACTAGGAACTTAATGTTAATATGTTTTGACTTAGTTGAGCTCCTGTTGTTATTGGAATACATAACTACAGATTTATTGTCACAATATAATCTTACTGGTCTTTTAACATTTTCCAAAATGCGCAGTCCCATGATAAAATTTTGCAGTCATATTCCCGGGTTGGATACCTCATAGCAAGCTACAAATTCTGCTGTCATAGTGGAAGAAGCTACAAGTGTTTGTTTGACACTTTTTCATGATATAGCTCCTCTTACTAACATATAAATATAGCCTGATGTAGACTTTCTGCTATCTTGACATCCAGCAAAATCAGAATCAGAATATCCAATGACCTCTAACTGTTTTGATTTTCTATATGTGAGCATATAATCTTTTGTTTTCTGAAGATACCTCATAACCCTTTTGACTATTATCCAATGATCCATACCAGGGTTGGTTAAGTATTTGCCTAACATCCTAACAATATACACAATATCCGGATGTGTACATACCTGAGCATACATTAGACTTCCTACAGCCAAAGCATAAGGAATCTTCTACATTTCCTGAATTTTAAGGTTGTCTTTAGGGTACTGATTGAGACTGAACTTGTCTCCTTTGGCAACAGAGGTGTCTTATGGTCTGCAGTCTTGCATGCCAAACCTTTAGTACTTTATTGATATAGCTCTTTTGTGATAATCCAAGTATACATCGAGAACGATCTCGATGTATCTGGATTCCTAATATAAAAGAGGCATCCCCAAGATCTTTCATCTCAAAATTCTTTGATAGAAATATCTTGATTTCGTGTAACATGCATATTTTATTAGTGGCAAGCAATATGTCATCGACATACAGAACCAGAAAAATAAATTTACTCCTACTGAACTTGTGATATACACAGTCATCAATAATGTTCATCTCAAAACCGAACGAGATAATTATTTGTTAAAACTTGTAATACCATTGACGAGGAGCTTGCTTGAGTCTATAAATAGATTTTCCCCAAATATGTAAGTGCTTTAAACTGGGCTTTCGACTTGTTCAAAACTCATAAGGAGTTTTAGCAACTGTTTTACTTGGTACTCTGTTCAGAATGTAAGCTGTTGTCTTTAATGCTTCTCCCCAGAGTGACTCTGGTAAAGAAGAATGAGCAATCATACTTCTTATCATATCCTTAAGAGTTCTCTTTCGTCTTTCAGTTATATCATTCATGCTAGATGAACCGGGCATGGTGTACTATGGGACGATACTGCATTCCTATAGGTATCTAGTAAATGGTCCTAAACGTTATTCACCTGAACTATCATATCTGTCGTAGTACTCACCATCATGATCAGATCTAACGGTTTTAATTCTTTTGTCGAGTTGATTCTCAACTTTAGCTTTATAGGCTTTAAACATGTCCACAGACTCAGATTTTTCATGAATAAGATATAGGTATCCATAACTTGAGTAATCGTCTATGAATGATATAAAGTATTGTTGACCATTCCAAGATGCCGTAGGGAATGACCCATAAATATCTGTATGTATCAATTCTAAGACATCTGAAGATCTTTTGGCACCTAATCTCTTAATTTTGGTCTGTTTTCCCTTGATATATTCAACACATACGTCGAAGTCTGAAAAATCAAGGGAATCCAAAATGCTATCAGACACAAGACGCTTAACTCTACCTTTTGAGATATGACCCAAGCACTTATGCCATAATATCACTGAATTTTCTTTATTTAATTTACGCTTAGTACCACGTGATTCCACATGCAAGGATTCATTATAAGAAGCAATTGTATCAAGCAAATATAGGTTGTTATAAGTACTCAAGTAATCAGTTCCCACAATATTTGAATTAAAAAATAAACTGAATTGATTGTTTCCAAATGAACAAGAATAACCTGATTTGTTCAATACAGAAACAAAAATAAAATTCTTACTACAAAAGTATCTTTTAAGTCCAAATATGAACCAGTTCCTAATAGCAACCTAAAGTGCCCAATTACTTCCACGTCTACCGATTGTCCGTCGCCCACAAAGATGTGTCTTTCAACATCACTTGGCTTTTGGTAGCTCAGGCAGGCTTGCATAGAAACACTTATGTAAGCAGTAGTACCAGAGTCTAACCACCAAGTGTTTCTAGGTACTAAAGCTAAATTAACCTCAGAACAGACCAAAGAAAGGAACATACCCTTTTTAGCACCACCGGCGTGATATTTGGTACAATCCTTCTTTACGTGTCCAGACTTGTTACGGAAGAAACAACCATGATCATCTTTATGTTATTTTTCTGAACAGGACCCTTAGCAGCTTCATTATCATTCTTTTTTTTGTTGCCCTTATCCTTAGGGATATTAGCCAGATGAGCACTTTCTGTCTTATCTTACTTCAACCTATCTTCTTCTTGCACACAGTATGAAATGAGCTCATTTAGAGTCTATTTCTCCTTTTGACAGTTATAACTGACCTTAAACTGATTGAATTGTGCAGGAAGAGACAACAAAACTAGATGCACCAATAACTCATAACAAAGATCAAGTTTAAGTGTCTTAAATTTTGAAACAATATGAGATATTTCCATAATGTACTCATTGATATTTCCTTTGCCCTTATACTTCATCGAAATCAAGCGAACTAAAAGCGTGCTTGTTTCTACCTTATCGTTTTTTCGCAAAACGCTTCTCAATTTCGGCAAGGAAATCTTTGGCCTTAGTAATCCCTTCGGATTCTATGCCCCTGAAGACTTCCGGAACGTCACGTTTAATGATCATAAGAATCATGCGATTTGAACGCTCTCATTTCTCATACTTCTTAATATCAGGAGTGTTGTCCACATTAAGAGGTTGGGGTTGTTCAATTCTTAATGCAAGGTCTAGATCCATACAGCCAATAATAATTAAAATGTTCTCTCTCCAAACCTTGAAATTACTCTCATTGAGCATAGGAATTGAGTTGATGTTAGCAAAAATCATTGCAGCAGATATATTAGCTGAAATAAACAAAAGATGCTCACATTATTAACTGTAATCATTAATCAATAAAATTCAAATAATGACAAATCTCATCTCAAGATATCTGGCACAACATTAATATCAAGTTTTTGGACAATAATATTTATTTGTAAGTGATACCTTATTGCAATGATCAAACATTGACAATAACTCATGTCAAATAATAAAACTATCTTTGGATCGATTCATTATTCACATGTAACCTTATAATTGTCACACGTTTATCATTGCAGATGTGTATGCAGTCTAAATAAATATTAACCTTCATTTGTGCCGATTAAATATTTACACGAAAACATACACATAACCATCTAACATCCCTCATGAACAATTTACACAAGAGAGGTTTCTTTGACAACTTCTTGTTTCAATCAATCATTTGGATGACAGACAACTTTAATACCTTAATGTCATATTATTTGAATTAAATAATTGATTAACTACCTTATTTAATTCAAATTAAACAATTTAATTTAAATTAAATGAAATTTCCATAACTTAATAAGGGCCCATAACGAATTAAGGCCCACAACTTAGGTTTTAATTGATAAACTCAATTAAATCATGCTTAAATTAATTGTAAGCCCATAACCAAACGGACTTAATTTGAGAAATTCAACTCTACTCAATCTCACCCTAGTACATCCGTGTGATTATTAACATCAACGATAGCTATCAACTTAATAATGAGCAACCACAAAATTCTACAGTTGAGATTAAAATCAGTGTTTGTATGCACTGACTAAATATCAAAAGTTTATTTTTATATTAAAGATTAGGATGAAATGTTGTGATTGGGAACTGGGGCCCATATTTACCATTCTTCTTTGTACACCAAACTACATCAACAACATGTAATTATAATTCCGTGGTATATCTCCAAGGATCAACCACTATTTGAGGAATGAGAGGAGCATGAGCATGCAATGATTGAGGTGGGTCCCACTAAGAACCTAAAGCAGTTGTTGGGTCCCACCGCAGCAAAAGCAAGGCTTTGGTGGTGGGATCTAGTGTTGCTGAGATTCTGTCCCCCCTCGCATTTCCCTTATTAATGAAAAGCTCAAAAGGTAAAAATAAATGTTTTTATTACTGCCATAAATCTTTCATATTTTAACTTAGCCCTCTCCCATCACGGAAATTGCCATTAGGTCCTCTAATTCTTATAAACAGCCTTAAATTGAGTCCCTCAAATCATTGAAATCTCTATTAAAATTTCAAACTCCTATACTTATTAGAATTTAGCCCCTTCAACCCAAAGCAGCAACCCCGAGATACAAAAATGGTGCCCCCGATAACAGTTTTAATGAGGGGCGAATATCAAAAAATGAAAAAGTTAAGGAACTAATACTAAAAAAACCAAAAAGAAACCAAAACCCCCCTTTTATTTCCTTTCATCTTTTAACAAAACAAATCTCGACCCCAAAAAAATATCAACTCTCCTTTTATCTCCATTTCTCCAAAGGTTAAAATTAAATGAGAGAGGCAGAGGAGCATCTCTGTCTATTTTCCTCTCCAATTCTCTAATCAAGGTTAGTCCTTTTTTAAAAAAATTTAATTTTGAGGCTTTCCCATTTTTTATTCTCTGCCTTTTATTCTCCCACCGCTCCTTTTAAGTCCCTTCTCCACCTTTCCCTATGTTCTCTCATTTTATACCATTTTCTAATGTGATTATTCCCTCTTTTTTGCTCACTGAAACGATCGTGATGCTAAGTTCATCGTCAAAATCTCTTCTTTGATGGTGGTTTGGTGATTTTAGATGGTAATCTTAAATGGTTTCTTGTTTTTTTTCTTGAATTTTTATTGTTTCAGATTTGCCCTTTGTTGATTTCGTCATTTGGTTGATGGATTTGTAGGGTTTGTAGCAGATTGATGCAGCTGCCGTCAAAGTTGGGGCTTTTTTGATGAATCGTCCTGCAAATTGTTTTTTTGCAATTGGGTTCTTTAATTAATGGACAAAGGTGAAGTCTTTTGTTAAGAGTACTTCGTTGAGGAATTTTATACCCTTGGTTTGTATTTGTTGTGAGATCGATTCGAATTCAAGAAGGGATCAGGTGATTTGTGCTTGAGTTATCGAATTGAGAAATCTCTCGGAAGAGAAGAAAAAAAAAATATCAGTAGCTTGCTTTTTGCTCAAAAAATGGAGGGAAAGGTTGAGGCTGTGGTAGTTGATGAGAAGGAGAGCATGCATTTGATGAAAGAGGGAAATTTGGAAAACGCACACTCCGATGAAATGGAGATTGATGATAATGGAATTTCGGAGAATACAAATGAGACCATTGAATCTATGGCACCAGAAAAAGGTGAAGGGAGCAATGTAGTGTTCTCTAGAGAGTCACCTCTGTTAACCAAAGAGCCTCAAGTGCCCAAATGTCATAAAGGTAAAAAGCCCAGGTCGAGGGCCTCTGATTCAACAGAAGAAGAATGTGAAACTCGAAGGAAGGTCAAAGATAAGAGCAAGCAGGAGATGAGGCTCAGTAGGCAAGAAAGGATTGAGCTCGGACAACTATTTCAAGAAGCAGTGAGCTCTCATGATTGGGAACATGCTGAGGGTTTAATCATGTTAGCTGATATGCAAACTTTGAATGATGGTTTGTGTATAGCTTTGGATTCGATATGGTTCTTGTCTAATCGGCAGGAAGTTAATGGTATCACTTGTTTGATAAGAAAGATTGTTTCATATGGTGCTCATGATTTCACCCGAGCAGTTCTTCGGACGTCGTTTCTTGCTTCGTGTGTTTCTGCTTGTAGGAGCAAGACTATGAGTTTGGAAGATACTGTGAACTTCATGGCCCAAAGGTAAGGATTTGTCCATTATGGTATCCATACACATTATATTCTTAGATTCCCTTCATCATATCATTCGTTGTATTAAAAATAATGTGGAAAGTAGGTTATGAATTTATATAAGGTAGTAAAAAAAATTCAAGTATTGTTGTATTCATATAGTAAAAAAAATTTCAAGTATTGTTGTATTCTTATCTTTTTCGCTTTGTGCAGTATGATATCCTGCAGACGGTGATAACTTTATTGTGATTTGTGTCCATTATTTCTGCTTTATGATCCATGTCTCATCCTACTATGCTAGAACTTCACTACAATATTAGGTTCTTTTTTAATAAATCTGGTAGAACTCATTTTGCAGGTTGTATATAAAAAAAAACTAGTGCATAGGATTGTGCCTTGTGGTTTACGTATCTTTTTGGATAATTTTTTTGGATAACCCTCCTCATATCCTAGCACCTACCACCATTCAAATCTTTTATTTCGACTTACCACGTATGGATTGGTATTCAGTTGAGAGGTGATAAGTGCTACTGAAAGTATAAATGAAGGGGTTATCTTCAATTTACCCTATCTTTTATCATATAACACACTCACAGGATGATTGATTTGTGGCGGGGGGGGGGGCCCCCCCTGATTCGTTATAGGTTGCATGAACGGCTTCAGGAGTGCAATGGAGATGAGATATTAAAGGCGGAAGCAAGTGCAAAAGTTCAGAAATTTACTGAGTGGGCTTTGAAGTGCATTGGGTTCCATTCCCGGTGCCAGGATAACAAGGGCAGAGGCGGTCGTAGCACGATCCTTGAGGTCCATCTCCAGCTCTCAGCATTCAAGGCCTTTCTTGAACTTGCTGGCAATAATCTAACGGGCAAGGATTTCACTGAGGCATTTGATGCTGCTTGCTTTCCTCTTACTCTCTTTTCTAGCACATTTGAGCCTGGTTGGGCTTCTGGCGTTCCAGCAAGTGCAATACAAGGATTGCTTGGGTTGTTGGTCGAAGGAGGCGCTGACAATGTTAATCAGTGTTTTCTAGAAGCCTCTCGCTTTGGGAGCACGGAACTTGTTCGCATGTTGTTGCAGGTAAATTATCATATAACTGAAAGAAGCTATCTATTTATGCTGCTGAAGTTCTATTCTCATATATGTGCTAGCTCTTCTGTTAGTCTATCGTACTATCTCATTTATTTATCTTTACTGCATGATAGATATAGATTCAAGTGGACTTGTGTAGTCCATTCCAAATAATTGAGAACAAAAGCTTTATTGTTGATGTCGCCGTTTGTTACTTAGATGCAAATTTAGGAGTGAAGCTTTCTTCCCGAGTCCTCAACCTTATAGTATACATAACTCTAGTTAAATTTTCAATTTAATTGGGAATTTCAGTGATCCATGGCTGCGATATGTTTCTACTTAGCAGTTTTCCTTCTTCCGTTTGTTTAATTCATTCCCCTTTAGGGCGAGGATCAACAGTTTTGAGTTCAAAACTGAGCATGACTGATTTTCTTTTGCATAATGTACTTCATTTTAGGTACGTTAACTGTTCCTATTTTAAAAAAGTTGGTTGTGCTTCTGTAGATATTTTGTAGTTGATGCTTGTTTCTATCCATTTTGCTGTGCATGTGCTATATGCAGTGAAGAATGAGGCTAGACTAGGCTCATTTTTGTGGTCTTAGATCAATTTATAACCTCAATCTGCTTATGATGAAGTCACTTATCAAAATGGTGAGACTCAGAATCATTGCTCCAACTTGCTACACTTTTTGCACAACTAGGAGTTCCCATTGGCTACTTTCTTGAGATGCAGTCGGCGACATTTCATTCAGTGCATTGCTTTTCTTCGTGAGAAAGCAAACTCACTTCAGAAAATGTGATGGTGTTTGTGGTGGATGACGTTATTGACTATTAGACATGGCAGGCCACTACAACGTTTGAATATTTGATGACTTGGATCCTGCATCACATAAACAAAATGCGGGAAAGCTAGAAATAGATCGAGGCATGAATTGCACAAGAATAAAAAATTTGTGGATACAGATACTTCATAGACATGACGATAAAATAATATAATATATAGACATTTTATTTGAGAATTGGGATACAGCAGGATAACACATGATATGGCTCAAGGTTCATAACATAAAGTTTTGTGCAGTAACCCTGAAATTCTCAATCATATAAAGCCACGGAACTAAACAGTATTTAGGCCAAATCCCGCAGTCCCCTAAAAATAGCCAAATCCCCTAGTTCCCAAGCTGATTCAAAGTCGGAAATGTGTCCTATAGTTCCCAAGCTGATTCCAAGTCGGAAATGTGAAGATGCTTCAAATAAGTTCTGTGTCAAGTATTTTTCATGTATCGGTATGCTGATGTGCAAAAAATATTTGATCACTTTCCCTCAAGACCGAGGATCTCAATAGAGCTGGGAGAAATGGCTGATTGTATTGTCATTAATATGTTTGAAGGCCGGAGGCAATGGAAAATTTTCAGTCGATTATGTGTATGGCATTTGTTTGGAGGTTGATTAATAAGTAGTTAATTGGAGTGTCCAATATCCATCAAGAACTAAAGTCAGTTAAGAGGGTCCACTATACCAACACTCATAGTAGGGATTGAAAGAAAGATGACTTCTTGTCCTTGTTCTTTTAAGTTGTGGGCATAAGGGAGCCCTCATATACACATTTCTATTTGTGTCCAGATATTTTGATTTAATGTGTCATGGTTGTGTTTGAAAATAGACATTTTGAGTTCTTCAGCTGATCCAAGTACAAAGTGAATTATTTGTCCTTAACAATTCAAATGAGGACGAAAATGAACACAAAGGAGAGAAATGCTACAATTATTTGATAGATTTTCTATAATCTAATTTTACCATGAAATAACCAAACAATTTTAGCTCTATGATGGCTTCAATCAAACCCCCAAATCTTGCAGAAAATTAAATTCAGCTTGTTTATGCTTCTGTCAGCTAATTATTTCCTCTTAAATTCCCATTTTCTTACCCTTTTTGTAATCTCATCAGTTGTAACTCGTGCCACCAAAGATCTGTCTGTGATGAAATCTTGTATTTAATGTATCATTTTATTGTGCTTCAGTTCAAAGAGAATAGATAGCACTTATATTTGTACATTTAGCACTATCAAAGAGCTTTCATGATTATAGCAACACTGCATTAGTCTTTCACACCGCTCTATGGTTTGCTTCATAAGTTAATGGAGAAACATCTTTTAATTGATTCGTTTATCATTCAAGGATTTTAATTTCTTAATTTCCATTTCAGTAGCTCATGCATTCTGTGTTAAATAAATTATAAACATTTTTCTTATTAAAATATACTTATGTTTTAAATGTTGGCCGCCATCGGACTCCTCTTTTCTCACCTCTTTCCTTCAACATCAATGCTAAGCATTATAAGTTATTTACTTTTTTATATGATTAGACAATATAATTTATTAAGTATGTTTAGATTTTATTTATGATATTTATATTACACATATGCACACCATCCGATATGGCAATGCAATATTTTTTTTCATGTCCCACGACATATCGTGAATTTTCGCTATCCTTCATGAATTTTAGCCGTCCGACATGAAATTGACATCCGACGCGTAAAACTTTGAAATATACACCAAACTCAAAACTTCTTTCCGTGCACAATTGGCTCACCAACTTACAGAGATGGTTACCTGCTACTTGTTGCAAATCTTTTTTAATTTATGTACAATGGAAGTAGTAGTTCATTTAGCTTGAACCAAATCAATCTAACTCCTAATTAGGCTCCAACTAGACCTTAGTCAACTCTTACTTCAATTAGGAGTAAAAAACTGGAACTTCCTGAAAACAGCAAATTTTTTATACGTTCTGTCAGATTATCCCAATCAAGTTTCTTCATATAGGCAAAAGCTGCAGTAATTCTTCATCGCTATGATTTTAGTTTCTTAATCTTCATTTCAGTATTTCATGCATTCTCTGTTTAAACTAATTGGGTAAATTTCACACAACCCCTTGAACTGTGGGGGTTTTGCGCATAAGCACCCTGAACTTTTTTTTATTCTGCTTAACCCCTTTGAGCTTGTCTCCCTTAACCCCCCCCCCCACCCCAACACCCCACCCCCCCAAAAAAAACACCATCACTCACCCACCCACACACACAAACGAACAAAGTAACACCATTACCAACCAGTTTATTTAAAAGTACCCTAAACCATTGTTTTAAATATCCCCGACATGGCCCGATATATCCCCCGATATATCCTTTTACAGGGCTTGCCGCAACCGATATGGTCTTTAAATATCCTTTACCGCTTTTTGGCTATTTTGAGTGATAAATCCCCGATATGGCCGATATATTAGCTGATATGTGGACCAATATATCTTTTTATATAGCTTGTTGCAAAATAATATACCGTGTTTAGAATTTTTGGGCGAGATATCAAGATTTCCCCATTATATCAAATGACATTTTGCCCTAAAAAAAGCAGATCGAATGTTGCAACGTTGCTTCGCACTTTTGTTTGTTTTAGAAGGTTGATTAGTGATCCTAAACATATATTACTCATATTTTGTATGCTTAAATTTTATTACATATGTTGAGATTATATTTTAATGCATTATACTATGTATGCAAACATTCATTATGGCATTCCGATATTTACCACATATCCCGATATTTCCCTGATATCCGCAATCCGATATGAATTTTGGCCATCCGATATTTCCCCGATATCTGATATTTAAAACCTTGCCCGAAACTTTTTTATTTTTTGGCGGTTTTTGACATTTTCACCATTAACAGGTAATGATGTCCCCCCCCCCCCCCCCGGGGGGAGGGGGGGTTGTATTTTCAATAAAAAAATCAAAGCTCCCAAAGTTCCGGGGGTTAAAGTGAAATTTACACAAACAAACTATAAAGATTTTTATTCATACATACCCACCGAACCAAACCTTTCTTGTGTGCACAATTGCCTCAACAACTTTCAACGGACGGTTATTTGTTATTTATCGCACCTATCATTTTTTTTCCTTATGAACAATGGAAATAGTACTAACAGAGTATTACTTTCATTTGCTATTCCAGATTGCTCAGAGAAACAGCCTCGATGTTGATGTTGACCTAGCCCTAGGTTTTGCCTCCCACTACGCAAAAATCGGGACCATGGAATGCCTAGTGGACGAGGGCCACGCTGGCGCCTTCCTCGGTCCCCTAATGCGTGCCGCTGAGCGCGGTTGCATGAAGGTCGTGCAGTGGTTTGTCAGCCGCGGCTGTCGTGACATGGAGCTCTGCCTCGCCCTCACAGCTGCAACCTCCAGCAGCCAGATCGATGTTGCTGCCTACCTCTTACCCCATGTCCCTCGCCACGTCCTCTCCGCTCTCAGCATCGAGATCCTTAGAGCCGCCGGGGAACGGAGTGGTGGGTCCCTTGAAGGCGTAGCCTTCCTCCTCCGCTCCGATTTTCTTGGAGACCCTGAGGCCACTTACGCAGTTGCGGATAACATTTCGAAGGGAGAATCTGACGAGACTCTGAATGTGGCTCCCGAGCTTAAGGCGTTCTTGAGAGAACATTGGTCGGAGGATGCATTCTTGGAGGGGATAAGACTCGGGGAGGATCACTATGTAAACTTCGTTAGGGTTTTATCAAGGGGAACATCCGGGATCTGCTTGAGGGAACTGCCGGCACCTCTGGTGACCGCGGTGGTGTATCTGCCTCTGTATAGAGAGTGTGTGGCTGCTGGCCGCGGGCAACAGTTGCTGCCTCAGAAATTAAGGGGTGAACTTAAAGAAGCAGTGAGAAGACTAAGAAATGGGGGAGTAGAGGATGAGAGCGAAGGGAGAGAGCTGTTTGAAGTTTTGGAGCATTATCTGATGCCATTCTTCTTCCAGTGATCGAGAACTTGCAGGTAGGTGAGGGGTAACGTGCATGTTTCGGTCATGTATTGGTTGGCAAATGTTGGTATTTACCTTTGTTATTGCGAGATGGTCGTTGCTGCCTTTTAAAGGCTGGTTGAGGGTGGATGAGTTGTGGGAGGGGAGGGTATATACGAGGGTTAATTTTGGGTGTTTGGTTTTAGAGATGGTTATGGAAAATATGAAGCTGTAATTTTCTATTATGAAAAAAGGAGAAGAGAAAAGAAAAGAAGGGAGCTATGCGCAATGTTTTATGTTTTCCAGTATCTTGATATATGTGGTGTCATGAGGTTATCTTTACATTGATGCAGACGTGTTTTCTCGATGTACTATGGATATTGATTTGGTTTCTTTGCACAGCAGAATGCATAGAGAGGTGAGCAATCCCTGGAACAAATGATGGGGTAAATTTCACCCCTCCAGTGCCTCACTGTTACCGTGTAGGCAGGATGATTTAGTAACTCCAGCCTGTTGCAGACCGATCTACTTCAGTAATTTTTTTTCTTCATGATCTCGGAAACTTCCTTAGCTCAGGTTCTGCGAGCTCATTATTGTGGTCTGGATAAAATTTGTGATCTGCCATACACCATCAATCTATGAACTTTTCCTGCGTCGTATGGCTCTTCATCCAACTTTAGACGTGCTTGTGAACAAAATGTTGTGTCATATATGTTTATGATTACACTATCATTATGTGAGTCATACATTTATATGTATCTAAAGATGAGGAGCGTGTCTAGTTGTTTGTTGAGAGTATCAAATAGGTCTTCTATCTTTGATATTGAATGTGCTGCACTAAAGAGATGCCGACCATTGGATTATTGGACTTCGAGGTTCATGTACAGATTCAATGATTGACGTCTATTTGGTACACATTAAATGTCATGGACTGTCCTAACCGATTTTCTCGTATTGACGAACCAGAATAGTGAAGTTGTAATCGTAAATGGTAAGAAATGATAATTTAACTTTTTGAAGCATCGAGACTCAACCAAACGGACGAGGTAAGCATGGGCAGAGTAGTCTTTACAGTTTCTTGCGTCCAAAAAGTCATGTTTTGAGCTCTCTTTTGTGACAGTTAAGAAACAAATCTTCTTGTTGATGCTTATTGTCTCAGGACATTTACTTTGCACTCGGTCCTATCACCAAATACCAGTAGTAAGTTTCAAGTATAAAGAAAGAAGTTACGTATTACTCCATACAGCCACAGATTTGAATACCCCAGAACAAGGAAAAAGCAAATGAACTCAGTGAATGCGCAACTGTTTTTTTTTAAGTACACAGTAGACAAATCAACCAACAAGCACAATGGTGCCGTTGCCTTCATTTGATCTAGGTTCAACAACATCTATGCAACAGTGATGCTTTACTTACATGAGATGTATACATCTCTTTATGCCTGATTGGAAACAAAAATGGATGGAGGAAGAAGAAAACCTATTAGTATGCACATCACATGTTGAGCGACGTCGAAACCTCCAATGTCAGCTGAAACTAGTCATCATCAGAACTTACCTCACAGCTAGAACCTTCACTAAAATTTGAAGCCAGCATCACCAGACCTTGAATCAGGAACTCCTGGAGTCAGTCGCTTCGTCAAAACCACCACGAGACCCTCCAAAGCCTGAACTGCGAACATATTCATCGCCGCCAAGTCAATCACGAAACCCACCACCGTTTGATCCTGAACTACCGCCAAATGAACCAAAATGATCTGACCCAGAATAATCAAAACCACCATGAGACCATCCAAAGCATGAACTTTCACCATATCCACCACCACCACCACCATGGCTGAAACCGCGCTTCCAAGCCTCTAGTGGAAACGTTGGAAGCTGGAAATGTACATATAAGAGGATGGAAAGTACAAAAAGGAAGCACAGGATAGTACAACACTAAATGAGATGCTTGTGCTGAGAATAGCCATACATGTAAGGGCTAAAAATATTCATAGTAACAATATTGTTACATATGAATCATAATTTGAGATTGCCCAATTATAGGCTGTGATCTCTGAAATTTTCCCTTTTGACCCCCTTTTTTATCTGTGCATATATATGTTTTCTGAAAAGAAGGAGAAATTCGTTGAGGATCATTCCCTTTTTACCTTAATTCAAGTACAATAGTGACTTTAAAACTTAACAAAATTTCAATTAGTTTGACAGTTGATTTTAAGGAAAGAGAAATTATTTTCTCTATGTTCAACGAGACCACTATCCTTTCTTGATACAATCTCTTAACGCGTTATTCTAACAAATAATTATTTAAAGGGCTTGATAGTGCTGCTAGTTTAGCAAAATGAGCTACTAAAAGATGATGGGAGTGAGGCCTACGCTTTTTGATGCGATAACTAGGATAGGCCTCCTCACACATGTATCTCATGGTAGGTAATTTTGCAAAACGAACCATTGCCTCAATTTTTTCTTATTTAAATTAAGCTCAAGATCAGTTTGCTTATAATATTGCTCGCATCATTTTTAGCTAGCCAGATGGTAAACGTGCATCAAGTGGAGGGCTCCATTAACATCAGTTGCTAATCTTCACGGAGGTAAGAAACAACATTTTATAGTTATTTCGATTACTTTTATCGTTTCGCTTATTTTTGTTTCATTATTGAATCGGGAGATTGCTAGATGACTTGGGTTCAGGGGGAACAGGAGATATCATTCATTCAAACATACGAAAATAAGCTAATTTTGCAGTGATTTCTTGATCATCATGAACCTCAATAACTTGAGAACACTCTGTATTGGTTTTCAGCTCTTACCCATCTCTCTCTGCTATGTACCAGACATGTTAGCTATTACTGTGATTTTCCCTTGAAAAAGTGTCTTTTAATTTTAATATATTGCAAGGCAAAAGCAAACTCAAATATTTCAAACTACTTACAACTAAATGAAATAATATCGGTTTCATACAGAAGAATATACATAGACAAACATCTTACATTGACATCGTCACCAACCGAATATCATATCGGCATCCCTGTTTTAAGAAAGCATTAAAATAATATCAATCCAAATCTCACTTTAACCACAAGTAAAACTTGATTATACTAGAGAAATACGAAAACTATCATGAAAATTAAATTGAACAATAACATAAGAAATTTAAAGTTTCAAAGTTTTCCTATTAATATCAAGAAAATTAAAGTTTTAAAAAGGTTTCTACTGGCTATGAAGAATATTAAATTTTAAGTAACAATTTTCTCATGTCTTTATTGAATATCTTACTCGTTTTCAATTATTGATAATAGTATTAGTAGTGGGTTTTTAGTCCCACATTGGTTGTGAGAACATAGCTCACCCTCCTCTACTTGTATAAATATATGTGCACACTCAATATTCAATTTAAGGAAAATTTACCCAATACTCTCTCTCTCTTACTTCAACATGGTATCAGAGCTAGGGTTATTATTTCCCTTCCAATAAAAAATTTTAACGCTTCTACGTTCTTTTGCCAAATCTTGGCCTTGCTGCTTTGCAGTTGTTTGCATCGAAAGTTAGTTTATTTGTCGAATCCATTACACGTTTATCGATTACAATGAATTCAAAAGAGTTAGTCTTTTTATAAAACTTCTCGCTTACACAAATAAAGCAAAAATTACAACTCTTTCAAACACACGTAGAGGACGTTTAACACCAGCTGCTTGCGTGAGATCTTTACCTGTGTCGGGGACTCGTTAGTCCGTGGACCGTTGCAGATCAAATCCGGTTGACAGAACAGAAATTCAATGCTCTTACTTCATAAAGGAAGTATTCGCAGAAGTAAATAATATCGACCAAGCGAGATTACTACTCTTCTCAAGATCAAAACCAAGTTTGATCCGGAGGAAAAGGGAATGGGCCTCAGATCTCTCGAACCTTCCTTTTTTATGCTGAAGAAATTCGTCAAAATCTGCTAGCCTCTCTGAAATTCATGATTCACTATTCATAGGAACAACGCCTCGCCTAAATTTTAGATCCCCTGCGTATAGGACCCTCGGCTTGTATTTATAGGCTTCGGATGCAGCATTTTAGGACAGGAATTGATGATTTGATCTTATCCTTAGTTAATAACCGTTTAACCACGTTTAGAAATGATATCAAAGCAGTTGGGAGGCTCTAAAACGAACAAATCCCGAGAAAAACTGTCGAAAAAGGGTTTTCGGCATTTTTGGGCACGAGCCACCCTACGGTGGCTCGACACTGTGCGAGCCACCCTACAGTGGCTCAGCCTTGGCCTAACCACCTGGCCTTGATCGAGTTGTTTTGATGTGACTCGGCTGTCAGGGGCTTTTCCAGTTTGGTCTTGTTCTCCTATTTTGCGCATTTCGTCGTTTCGTTGACTCGTACGTTTTATTAACTTGCTTCATGCACTCGTTAGCTCTTTTACGGTACGGATAATCCTGTTTGACTCAGATAATAGCATTCATCGTCTTTTCTTCATCTCGAGCTGCGTGCGGGGACCTATAGGTAATTTTTGACGCCTACAGATACTCCCTCCAAAGTATTTTAGCCTCATTCTTTTATAGAAAAGGTTGAAATATTTTGGATATGATAGGCCCAGCCTTCAATTCTTAGACTTTATAGCTTTCAGTCTATTCAGTATTTTGTCAAATAGCCAAAATTCTTCCGGTGCTGCGTTTATCGTCTAACCGTCGTTGAAATTTTGAACTGAAGTTGGTGTGTTGATTTCTGAATTAGCTTGTGTCATTGAAATTTTCAAATTAACTTGTGTCATTGAATCGACGTTGAACTGATAATCTTTGTCGAGAGTTTATATCTGGATCACGATTGAGCTCCCTGGGGTTAATTTGGAATTGAGAATTATCCCGAGCCTTATTTTAGAGAAATTATCGACGCGTTGACCGGCATCAACCTTCATTGTAACACGTTGACCAACGTTGACCTTCATTGCAACGTGTTGACTGGCGTTGACTTGTGTTGTAATGTGTTGACCGGCATGAACACAGTTTATACTCATACATTAATTGGAATCTACACAGTTTAAGCTCGACCGTCATTGTAACGTGTGGCAGGCCCAAGTGTAGATGTTGTAGGATCAACCGTTAATGCTAGTTCATCTACAGGTATGGATCTTACCATTACGTCCCGCTAGTTATTTGATTAACCATAGGGGAGTTTTGGTTGTAGGACCAGCTTTTAGAGCTGATACGGCTACCATTGCGAATGCGTCCAAGGTCCTTCGTGGAAACTTCGGCTGGAATTGATGTCTCCCGGATGTTCAAGTCACGAGACCGACTGGTGAAGTTGGTGTGTCAGTGACTTTTGTACCTTATTACGATTACTCATTCTGTTTAGAATAAATAACCATAATACTTATAAGATTTTTGGCAAACCCTCAGCCATAAACGGGTTTGACGGGCCTTTACCGACTACCGTTTGAGTCGGGCTAGCATGCGGATTGTTTAAGTCTGTTCCGCATGTGATGTTGTGCTAAAAGAATGAACTCTCTTAGACTTGATCCTACGATATTGAATACGTAGACTTTGTCATTCTTACGGGAATAGGCTACCCGACAATGTGCATAGGATTTTTGGTAAACCCTCAACCATCAACGGATTTGATGAGCCTTTACCGACTACCGTTTGAATCGGGCTAGCATGTGAATTATTTAAACCCATTTCACATGTAACGTTGTGCTAAAAGAATGAATTCTCTTAGACTTGGTTCATAGGCTTCCGTTACGTGGAGATTCATGTTGTAGGTTAGGAGGAAGCGTTGGATCCTTCTATGCTTCGTTACGTCGAGATTCTACTAATAGGTTACAGGTTAGGAGCTTGTGAGGTAACCATAGCATTTCCTCATTTCTGTTGGAGCCTCGGGCTTGGTTAAAGCTTTAAATGGCTAGTGTACGTTGTTTCTCTTCTGGTTTGATATATAGTAAAATTTCCTCCTTGTTTATGGACGTAAGCCCAGACTTATTATTGAACTACATAAAATTTGATTGTCGATTGTTTGCATGTTTATTCATTCTTCCTTCATAATCGATCTTTTGCATGTTAATTCATTCTTCCTTCATAATCGATGTTGGACTTGTAACCCAATTCTTTGGTTCTCACCAAAGTAGAATCAAAGAAAGTGCATACAAGGTGTTTGTAAAATTGCTTGAAAGGAATTTTTTAGCCTCTTTTGTTTTAGAGCAAGATGCGTCAAGGTGCGTACAAGATACGGAGTGAATGGTTTCTTCTAACTTTGTCTTCTCTCCTATTCCCCTTGATCTAATCAGTCCCTTAGAGAAGCCTCTCTTTTGGTTTTGTGAGCCACATTTTTAAATTACCAGAAATACCTGACATTGGCAAAAAAAAAAAATAATAAACATTAACGCTTGAAAAAAAAAAACTAACAGAATACCCTCATATAGGGAAAGAAAAAACTATGGAAATGTCCTCTCATTCGGAAAAATCAACATTAATACTCGCACTTTAAAAAAATCTAGTACAAAAGAGACTCCTCCAAGTTCTATCGTGCACGCATGCACGTGCGTGCACTGAGATACTAGCATGTCACAAAGAGGACCACCTCGCACATTGACCGTGCGACGAAACAAATGCATTCATCACATCATCTTTTACAACTCAAATAACACCAACAGAACCGGAGAAGTCAGAGGAAGCTCCAAAATTGCTATAAAAGACAACAAAAGCAGACTTCGCAATAACACAGCTTTTCCCTGTCCAAAAACTCCTGCAACAATCTCTAAAATAAACCATTAATAGAAATTATGTAATGAGAAAGATGCTAAGGCAATAGGTAACTAGCTTCATCGCCTAACATATGCTAAGGCAATAGGCAACTACCTTCTTCGCCTAACATAGTTCTGATTCAACGGATACAGATCCCAAGCAGCTAAAAGCATAACATAAAGACCGTTACAAGATCGGTTCTCACGACTAACATCACATGAAGATAAAAGAAAGTCCTCGCAGTAGAAGCAAGATCAAGCCATGCCGTTTTCTGGTTATTAAACATCGACATGTCCAGCAACACACAGTCATTCAACCGAAAGCTTCCTCCTCTTGTATTTGACCATAACTTCTCCCTTCACACCCACCACCATAGCATTCCAATCAGTCTCAGGGAATGGAGAAACAAGTTCAAACTCGAAGTTCCTCAACAAATGGCTCCATATCGCCTTTATCTGCAAATAAGCAAAAGGCTCTCCGAGGCACCCGTGCCTTCCACCGCCAAAGGATATATAAGAGAATGCCCCCGCTGCCTTATCCTCCTCTCTTCCCGGTGAAAACCGATCAGGGTCATAACTATCAGGGTTCTTGTAGATATAAGGCAACCGGTTAGCAAAAGCTGGTGAAGTTGCGACAATGTGGCCCTTTGGGATGTCATACTCTATGCCCTCTTTTGTCTTGACGCTGAAGCCACTATGAGAGTGCCTTAAAAGCATAATGAGAGGAGGGTGGAGCCTTAGGGCTTCCTTAATGCATCGGTAGAGAACATCCATTTCTGCCAATATATCATGATCAATCTTATCGCCGTGCTTCTTCAAAAGGTCTTTTTGCTCTTGTACCGCGGCAGAGAGAAAATTCTGGTACTTGAGAAGGTAAGCACCAGTCCACGTTGAGGTGATCGAGCTGGTATGCTGACCAGCAAAGAGGGCGGCGATGAGAAGACCAGTGATCTCACCCTCAGTAGTAGGACGCCCGTCTTTGTATTTTGAGTCGATGAAGCATTGAAGCATGTCATCTTCAGCGCGACCTGAGCATTTACGGGACTTGATAATGGTGGCAAAGATCTCTGCAATACGGGCACGGGCACGGTCACGGCGGCGATGAGCAGGAATTGGGAGGTAGGGGAAAATGACACTGATGGGACGCATCCCGTTGTCGAGATCATGGAAGAGGGCGGAGACATCGTCAAAGAGTTTGTCTCTAACTTCCCTGCCTAGGAGGCATCTGCTAGCTGTTAGGATGATGAGATGCTCAAGTTCATATTTTAGGTCCACTGTACCACTCTCTCCCCACTTTGAGAAGTAATCCTGGAATGAGAGTAATAGAACAGATTGAGCATAGATAATGAATTTCAGAAAACTTGAGCAACAATGTCAAAAAGGGTCAAGTTAGTCCCTGGCTAAGATTGCAGTCACATTAAAGGTTATCAGTGCTACAAAGATGTCCATATAAATGTTTACAAAAAAGCATAACTAATTTGATTTGTGACACCTCGAAATCAGACCATACAGTAAATTCTGCTTTCTAATTGGTGCCCAAACCCACAACCACACACACAAGAAGAAAGTTCTTCTAATACAAGGTGATATGTCTTGAACTTGTGAACTTCTCTTTAAACGCTTATTAACTCTCCTCGTGTTCCTCTTTGTGTTTGTGTAGTGCCATAGCGCTAAAGAAAAACAAATAGGGACACAGGAACATGAGGAGAGTTAATTAAGCATTTATCAATGTTCCTCATCTTCCTCATTTATACAATAACCTTCTTTAACCGAAATATTGCAAATATCAGTGCATGTAAAACACTTGGTCGTGGTTGGCATATCTGGCTGTGGATGAGAAGATTTTTCTTTTATTTTTTCAGGCAGTAAAGTAATTGGTTTTTGTAGTGTGTATTTGTAACCATCAACAAGAAATGCTTCTCCTCCAGCTTTGGTTTATCAGAGGAAGAACATTGAATATAAAAACAAGTCATGCTTCCACCTCTATTAGTCCCATAGGTCTTTTTTCCCCCTCTACTTAGTCCCAGTCATTTGGCATATGTCATAACCTCCCTAGAGCTTCAAATTACAATCAATCCAAAATTCTGTTTCACTAAAAACGAAGAGTGAACAGACTGCACACATCATTAAATTTTCATACTTTGAATCCAAATATCAATTATTTATTTATTAGCACCTTCGTATCTTAAGTAATAGCAAAACGTACAAGTCCTTCAAATAATTGAACAAACATACTGCACAGAACTTTTTGTTTGGCAGTGCTAAATCCAATAGTTCCTAAATCACAGTTTGATAAGGCATTCCAAGAATTATGATCAGCTAGACTGCAACCTGGATTTGGTACACCGTAACAAGTTGCGGACAAAAGAAATAGAATAAAAAGTTTAGGAACCAAGGTAATATCTTTCAAACATTCTATCTTACTTGTGTTCTCAAATTGACCATTCACATCAATTGAACTGATGATTTGGAAGTGGATGAAAAGAAAATGTAAGAATTAAACAAACAATTAACGGTAGTACATAGTGAAATTACTTCTTAAGAAGTATTCACAATTGAAATATAAAGTAGGAGGATTCATTTTATATTCTCAAATCATATGAATTTGTTGATTGTCTGTAATGATGGCATCTAGCTCATGTGTCATATCAATCCGAACAAATGGCTGTTCACATTCTTCTGCAATTAGACTAACTTATGACTGGAGTCACATTCAAATATTAAGGAGAACCATAAGAAAATGTAAGTTGACAATTCATTCAAAGCAAGTAGGTAAACATGTAATGGAAATATGGGTACCTCAGAAAAAGAATACTAAATCAGATATATATTCTTCTCCTGTGAGACATTGGAAGTATGTGCAAAAGTATAAATTCAAACCCTAAGTAACATAATCCAGAAAAGTTGACAAAGTAGATCTTTCATTTTCAAGGAATCTCTAGGACGATCTTATGAACCATCAGGCACAAACAATGTGATGGTTGATTAGGAAGTCAAAGTATCTATTTCATACTGATATTAGAGGCCCCCCCCCCCCCCCCCCCCGCCAGTGTGCTGCTTGTAGTCATGCAAATGCCATGTGCAATGTGTACATTTACCACAATTATGATAATCACAGAAGACTTGTATCAAGGAATAAGGTTTAAATTGTGTGAAAAGCAACAGATACTCCGTCCAACTTCGACATGTACTAGTGTCAACACCTTCATCTTCAACCACCTTACCAAACTAAATTTCATGAACTTCATATTGTTTTCACTGTAAGAAGCGCTCTTTATGAATATCAATGAGTTTTCTGCAAGACAAAGGACCTTTACCTACTCTAAGCCTTCCATTTTAGCAAGTTAGCATGCATCATCACTACATCTACACATCCTGTACAACTAATAAACAAAATTCTAATCTCTAGAAGCCAAATGCTTTTAGCAACCAATAAGTCAAAAATGCACACAATTGGAGGATACTTTCTAGAATAATAAAGGTTATGAAAAGCCTTTAGAGGGGCATCGTAACAAATGTCTGTAACAGGGAAAATCAGAAGAAAAATTGATGTAAAGAGCAAGGAAAGAAGACCATCAAGATCAAGCTCTTGTATTAGGATACTTCGAGTCAAATGATCCACTTTTTAACTTTAAGGGGATTAACTACCACGACACTCTCCTGTGACAAGAACATCATTTGTCAAACCATCATATTCTCTTCACGCCCTTCTAGTTTAGGTAGTTGGTATTTATCTTAGTGATTACCAGTTATCCAGCGAAAAAAACCTATGTTTTGTTGTCACCAGTTCACCATTGATCGATCTTCCAGACTTCTCTGCAGGAGTTTCAAACAGGTTTCGAACAGGTTCTAACAACAATTAAATAAAACCACTAGAGTAGCAGCTGTGAAGTATAAGAAAGAAGAAGGTTTGACTGCAACATATAGTCCAACACTCAAGTCAAACAGACATGTAAAAGTACAACTTGAAAAACACTGTAAAGTTTCTCATCTTTCAATAATGGACCCAATAAGTAAGATTATCAAAAAATGCAAAATGTACCACTGACATAACTACGGCTATAGATATACAAGTTTGCATATGTGGATAAGTAGCCTAGAAGCCAATTAATAATTTAGTTCAAACGACATACACATCAACACGCACAAAAGTTATCATTGAAGTGTTATGTATGAGAAAATGCTTTCGAGTGCCATATGTTATAGGCCTAGATACATATAGAAGAACCAACTTCAACAGAGTGATAGACCACATAAGCTTGTCAACTGAGACATGCATATTTTAACTTAACAGATGTATAAGAAATTTATAATAAAAAATCTATAAGAATTTAGCAAGGTACATATAAATGCATAGGTCTACAATAGGCAAGAGGGAGGAAGGATGCAAACACCAATAAGATCTAAGGGCACAAAAAGAAGTCAACTTTACTCAAATGACTAAACTAATACTACCTATATTGATCAATAAACGAAAAGAGATATACCTCAGCCTCAACAACCATCTGATCAACATAACTCTTCAACTTTGTTACCCTCAGAGCCTCAGTGAAGAACCGGAATTGCTCCTGCCTCACAGAGTAATCCACATCAAAAACGACCCCAGGCCCAAATGTTGGCACATTGAACTGATACACTTCCTGTTGGCTAAGATCGGCCTCCGGAGCCTTAAAGAAATGTGAAGAGACTTCTGGCCCAATAAAGAAAGTGATCTTTCGGTTCAATAAGTTCACAGTGAAAACACTACCAAGCTTCTGGTACTCCTCTCTGATCATTATGATCGGTCCTTTCATGAAACGGATCAACCCCCCAATCACCGGAATGGCCTTTACTAATGGAGGCAACCGTTTCCTACCCGAACCAGGGGTCAAAATAGCAGAGACGAACTTGATGAACACGAGAGTCCCCAAAAAGAGGAGCCCAATGCTCAAGAACTTGTTCTCTGTTAAATCCATAGGTTCTACCAAAGCAACAACCTGATTAAATATAACCTGAAGCAAAACAAAATACACACGCTAAGAGATGAGTTTTTGTAATTTATAAAAGGTAACATGCAAATAAACCCGTCCCCACCCCCTAATCTGTACCTTTGATAGCACTTACCACCCCTCAACTCTTTTATTTGAGGATATCACCTTAGATCGACAAACCCTCTTCTCCCTCATGGATTGAGGGGTGATCTGTGACATTAAGGTTGCTTTCACTGCACCAAAAACTCCACAGAGGTGTTTAGGTTTGAGAGTAATAATTTTATATTCTAACGTGCCTCAGTCGGGCAATCCATGGGCCAAATCTTGGAGTCGCACATCAATATTTGTTTCTTTAAATTGCTTTAAATGCATAGCTCGTGTGATTTGAACCTGGCTTGCTCCAATACCATATTAAAAGTCTCTTCTTCCACACAAAAACTTTGACGTAGTGGTGAGGGTTGAGTAGTAATGGTGAGGGTTGAGTATTATTTTTATATTCTAATAAGTGCAAACAACTGAGTAAAGGATGACAAATACTACTAAATGATAGAGTATTAGAATTGACTACAATTTACACTTTCTAAAATCTCACAACTCGCCCGAAATGGAAAATTAGTGAAATTTGTGAGAACACCATTAAAATTTAACCAATTCCGTCAATATCACAACAATCAAAACCTCAGATAAACCTCCTATGAGAAATTACAATAGAGGAACTAACAAATAGAAATCAAATAGAAATAGTTTCATAGATCATAGGAGATATACTAGTTAGACCTCATTCTCAATAATTGCTATTAAATCATAGGAGATATACTAGTTAGACCTCATTCTCAATAGATATAGATCATAGGAGATATAGTTTCATAGATCTAGGAGATATACTAGTTTGCACATTGCAGGATCTAAGAAATTACTAATGTCTTAGTTGATTTATTAGCAATTATTGAGAATGAGGTCTAACTAGTATATCTCTTATGATCTATGAAACTATATCTATTTGATTTCTATTTGTTAGTTCCTCTATTGTAATTTCTCATAGGAGGTCTATCTGAGGTTTTGATTGTTGGATATTGACGGAATTGGTTAAATTTTAATGGTGTTCTCATATATTTCACTAATTTTTCATTTCGGGCGATTTGTGAGATTTTAGAAAGTGTAAATTATAGTCAATTCTATTACTCTATCATTTAGTAGTATTTGTCATCCTTTACTCAGTTGTGTGCACTTATTAGAATATAAAAATAATACTCAACCCTCATCATTACTACTCAACCCTCACCACTACGTCAAAGTTTTTGTGTAGAAGAGACTTTTAATATGGTATTGGAGCAAGCAAAGTTCAAATCATACGAGTTATACATTTAAAGCAATTTAAAGAAACAAATATTAATGTGCGACTCCAGGATTTAGCCCATGGATTGCCCGACTGAGGCACATTAGAATATAAAATTATTACTCTCAAACTTAAACACCTCTGTAGAGTTTTTGGTGCAGTGAAAGTGACCTTAATGTCACTGATCACCCCTCAATCTATGAGGGAGAAGAGGGTTTGTCGATCTAAGGTGATATCCTCAAATAAAAGAGTTGAGGGGTGGTAAGTGCTATCAAAGGTACAGATTAGGGGGTGGGGACGGGTTAATAACCAATCCATGTTAAACAAAAACCTCCTAATCATTATATGATTAAATTTAATTAAAGTTAAAAATTAGAATTTATCCATACTTGATACTAGTATTGTAGCCCTTGCTAAGCATAGTCATACTTCCATGAATCGATATTTACGTTGTAAATAATCACAAAGACATGTATACCTCTTCCAATACCTATCACAAATTCTGAATGGTGATATAAACAAAAGGCGTTAAATTAAAAGTGGTGAAACTTCAAGGTATTTTTTGGGCACTTTTAAACTTCATGATATCAAAGTTAAAACACAATGAAATTTTTGGTGTAATAAATTGCATCTAACCTTACTTTAAAAACTAAAAGTTACGTAACTTATATTATAATGATAAAAGTTTCTAATTAGAATGATTTGTGTTATGTTAAGCTCAGGCTTGAGCTGGTTCCCAAAAGTAAATTATGCTTTGGAGAAATCAAGAAAATCCTTGCCCAAACATCTTCAAGCCACAATATCATGCATAAAACCTACAGCTTCTCATGTTTTTCCCTCTTCTCGACTCCCTTGCTTTATTAAGACTGCAAAGATGAAGACGGCCTGGCTCTAGCTTTGGCAATTAAGCATATTGTTTGATCTTTAGGAAAGTCTTTTTTTAAAGAATTTATTAGCAAAGTTATTTCTTATTTGATTCACTAGGATAAACACTGTGTTAAATTTTGATAGCAAATTGAAATGAAAAGATGATATCAGAGTGAATTAGGTACTTATTCTACAACATCTGAGTAGAGAGAATTGTGTGACATGCCAAAGATTATAGGAATCAGTGCCACACAATTATCTGGTACTTTATTTTAAAGGGAAAATTTCGTGCAGAGAGCAAAACTCAAAGCCTCATGCATAAAACTCCCACGAACAAGACAAATGCTGAAAACTCCTTGGACCCAAAGAATAATTCATTTAACCCGCCCCCCCCCCCCCCGGACCACTTTACACTAGGGGTGGAAACGAATTGAAGCTGAACAAATAGTGTCTTATTCGAATTCGAATTCGGCTCAAATAGCACTATTCGTATTTGTGTTTGAATTCGACTCGAATAATATTCAAAATTCGAATTCGCTTCGTTTAGATGTGTATGTGTTTGGTAACTATTCGCGAACATTCAATTAACAATATTTCATGGTTTTGATATCAAGTTATTCATCAACTATTCGATATTTATTCGCCAATTATTCGAAAATCAATATATTTGAAATCTACAACAATATAGCAATTACCAAGTTACCAACTTACCCAGTAGGTCAGTATTACATTACTATTCAAATTCGACTCGAATAGTACATAAATCAACATGTGTCATTGTTTTCAATTGCTTAAAAATCAAAACAGAATAAAAATACTAAATTTCACACTGAATCAATACCCAAATATCTTGATTTCCCATCCTAAAATCATAGGTCATGAAAGATTTTTAACATTAAATGATGTTGATCAATTTTAACAGAGTGGACTTTAATAATGGATACCTGAACATCAAGTTCCAATGAGAGTTTTTTGCTCCAAATCTTTCCCAAATGACATTGTCTCTGGTTATAAGTTCTTTTTTATCATAGGACATAATTTATGGATTTTATGTGGAAGCTGATCTTCATTAGTTGAGTTTGTTATTACAGGGTGACATCTTTAGCAAGTAATTCATAAATGTCTCCTCTATTTTCACTCAGTCCCATCTGTTTCTTTGTCATTGAGATTTCTTCTTTTCATTTCAGGTGCTTCTTCTTTGGTGATACATCTTCAAAAAGAGATCCCATACCTTCAGCTTATATGATTACTTTCTTAAGGAATACTATCAGTTGAAGCATACCTAACTGCCCAATCACGAAACCCACATTCATCTATATGATATTTCTTATCTGAGGTCAAAGTCGTAGCTTTATTTATCAAACAAAGCACACAACTTCTCTCAAGTTCTCTTCTAAAGATACTACTAGCACGCGATGATTTATGTCACTCGCCCAACTGCCCGGTCACTTAAGCATACTAATGACTCCTATTTTTAAGGCCGAGCAAATCAAATGACCATCAGAGCATCATTGATAAGTGATAACTAATGGTATCCCGTATCCCTAATGATTGAGCCGGATTAGGTAGTAAAGATGAGAGTTCACCTCTGATAATTAAATGAAGCTGGTTGAAATCACAGATCCGCAAGGGAATGAGATCGGATTTTGTGCAAAATTATCTGCAAAAGGCATAAAGAAGTAATCTTTAGCAATTAGTATAAATTAAAAATCAAGAATAATGGTAACTTTAAGCTTCAACTTACATTTTTTTTATGACTCGAGAGGGAAGACGGTCGACGGAGGAGTAAACGACGATCTTCGAGGGAGGAGTCGACGACGAGCTTCGAGGGAGAACGGTGAAAACCCGAACCCTAGAATCAACTTGGAGTCAGATCTGAAGGAGGAGAGAGAGAGAGAGAGAGAGAGAGAGAGAGAGAGAGAGGAGAGAGGAGCCGATCTGGAGTCAGATCGGAAGGAGGAGGAAACAAAGGAGATAATTGGGATTTATAAGTGAAATCCCTAACCCTGCACTCTTAATTCTTAAAGCACTGAATAAATTAGTGCCCACGCGATGAGACACAGGGCCCCACTTGTAGACGTCCTGGTCGCATGCACGGTGATTTTAGAAATTTAGAAGTCGCGTGCCCCACGAGCACGGGAGTTTGGTGGAATAAAAATAATTGCGATTTATTTACTCCCTCACGTGACCATGAGCATCTCATGGGTGCTTTCTACTTTGTGCTTTGGATTAACTAATTCATGGGTGCTTTCTACTTTCGGCAGCATTTCTGATGCATAACAAGAGAGTAAGATCATAATTAAATCCATGTTTCACAAAGAAAACAAGAATCGAAAGTGATATATCTCAACAAAGTGGGATATACACTCCTCCTCTTATCAGTTCTAGGACTGACTTGTCAAGGGAACCTAACAAGCTATTACAAATCACAGCAACACAAACGAATTTTACGTGGTTTGACAAGTTGCCTACGTCCACGGGGCAAGGAAGAGGGAGATCTACTATTAGAGAGAAAGAGAATACAAATAGGGTTTACAATCACACAAAGTCTCACAAATAAAATCTTTAAACAAACTCTCAAATCTCTCATAATTTCCCTCTCAAAAGGGATGCACGAACCCTCTCAAAGTCGGCGCCTCTGCGTTTTTTCTTCACCAAGCACAGCCGAAAAAATATCCGCAATTTTCCCCTTATATATATTTATATATATATATATATATATATATATATATATATATATATATATCACAAAGAGGTATCGGGTGGGCCAGTAAATTGTCCAGGAAATGAATGCGAAACCCTCAAGCTCGTGGCCCCCACGTGCTTTGCCTCCCACGCGCTTTGCTTCCGCTCGTGGCCTGCACGTTCTGCTATCCAACAATTCTCCATCTCGGCGAAGTTTTCCCAAAACTGAACCGACACAAAAGCATCCAAATATCCCACTTGTTGTGTCCAGTATGTCGTGAAGTTAATTCACGACAACGGACTCAATCCACAACAAGTCGGGAACCCGAACGAGAGTCCAAATAATCTCCCCCATTAAAATCAACAAATCCAACACCGGCTGTATCTAAAGACTGCCTATATATCCTCTTGCCGAAGGAATCAAGCCTCACGTAGTTCACCTAAATGGCCACCAAAGGCCTCAACACCGAAGAATGTTCAAAAGCTCCAAACAATGACCAAACTTAACACCAGAAACAACTTTGGTCAACATATCAATCTTCTCTAATATGACATCACCA
The DNA here is from genome assembly GCA_022839385.1 of Asparagus kiusianus. Lineage (NCBI taxonomy): Eukaryota > Viridiplantae > Streptophyta > Magnoliopsida > Asparagales > Asparagaceae > Asparagus > Asparagus kiusianus. The sequence continues at coordinate 165,257 of BQKN01065898.1, read as the reverse complement.
TCATCCAAAACATCACGAACAAAGTGGAATGTGACATCAATGTGCTTCGTGAGCATATGATAAACCTGGTTCTTTGCAAAATAGATAGCCGACATGCTATCACAATACACCTGAATAGTTTCATGTGCAATCCCCAACAAGTCCTCCAACAATCCATGCAACCACAAAGCCTCTTTCACAGTTTCAGTCACCACCATATACTCCGCCTCTGTAGCAGAGAGAGCCACTGTAGACTGAAGTGTACATCTCCAACATACCAGTGCTCTTGCTAATATAAACACATATCTTGAAGTAGACCGGCGCTTGTCAAGATCCCCCGCATAATCTGAATCCACGTAACCAATACAATCCTGCTCTGTCTTCACATTCTTCTGAAATACCAAACCAACATCCACGGTACCTTTGACATACTGTAGAATCCACTTTATGACCTCCCAATGAACCTTCTCAGGGTTGTGCATGTACCTGGATACCATGCTCACGGCATGTGACAAATCTGGCCTCGTACATACCATAACATACATCAAGCTACCCACCGTACTAGCATATAGAACCTTCGACATATATTCTCTATCCTCAACTGAAATAGGCTATATCTTAGCTGAAAGCTTAAAGTAGGAAGCCAACAGAGTACTCACTGTCTTTACATTGCCATCAAAGCTGAATTTCTTCAACATATTCTGCAGATAACTCCTCTGTGTAAGCTTTAATCTCCCCTTCGCCCTATCTCTCTCAATCTCCATACCCAATATCTTCTTCGCCTCTCCAAGTTCCTTCATCTCAAACTCGGATGACAGCTCCTTTTTTAACTTTCGAATAGCCGAAGAATTCCTAGAGGTAATAAGCATATCATCAATATATAGTAACAAATAGATGTACTTACCATCATGTAGCTTGTGCATGTAAACACATGGATTATATGGGCTCCTCGTGTACCCTCGGCCAATCATAAAGCCGTCGAATCTCTTGTACCATTGTCGCGGCGATTGCTTCAATCCATAAAGAGACTTCTTCAGCTTGCACGCTAATTCCTCTTTTCCTGTAGCTTTAAACCCCATAGGTTGTGTCATGTAGATCGAGAAAAGGGTACAATTCGACAGCCTCCACGATGAGTGATGAAAACCCTGATTCAATGGTCTTCCCAATCAACTATGAGAGTTACAACCTGACGACTTTCACACCCTAAAACAGCCAAGGCAAATATTACTGAACAATGATCCTTGCAACGCTCTACAGAAGAGGTTACAAGTCAACTTGCTCCTTCCAAACGCGGAATTCAGCTTCACATTTTGATTCTTGAAACACTGGTGACCCCCGCGTCGCCAATCCTCAGCAAACAAAACGTAGACGACCCCTCGCGCTTCTAATCCTCAGCAAGCAAAACGTAGGCGACCCCCGCATTTCCAACCCTCCGCAAACAAAACACGGGCGGCCCTCGCGTTTACAACATCAGCGGATATCCAACTCAGCGTCTCCAGTCTAAAATGTAGAGTTAGGGTCTTGAACGCTGTCCTGGGTGTTTGACTCGTTCAAACATGAGTCGAACGGCCTCAAAACCGTTCCCCCATGATCTGAGGAAATCACGCCCACTTAGGAGTGGATTAAGGGGTTAGTTACGCCCTTATCCCCTATAAAATCCCAACAAACTCAACAGAGTAAGGGATTCAAGCTTTTGGAAGATTGGATTAAGGATAAGAGATCAGATTTTCTCAGAGAGGGGCATCGGCTGATTCTTCTTGGATTTTCGGCAACAAGAAAATCTGATCTTGGAGGATCTCTCAGCAACAAACCAATTTACTTGGCTATCAACCGAATTTTTGGTTCAAACAACTCTTTTCACAGAGTTTCAACTCGCTCTGAGTTCCTAAACTCGTTAAAGAGTTCTCAGTCAAACTTACTACATAAGTTAATTGTTCCCGCGAGACAAGATGGTCAGATCGTTAATGGAGAGCAAATTCGACGCGATATTCGAAGGAGGCACTTCATCGCTACCTTGAAGAACCAAGAATTAAACAAATAGGGGAATTCAAATCATTCTCCTCTCTTTTGTAATCGGAATTCAAATTGTAATTGAAATCGAGAGAATACAAGTCAAATTTCTTTCATTTTATTTACTTCAAAATTTCCACGAAACACCCACTTGCATCCAATAGCCTTCTTACCCTTCGGTAGCTTTGTAAGTTCCCAAGTATCGTTCTTCTGAAGAGACCGCATCTCCTCCTCCATAGCTTCCCTCCACCTAATCGAATCAAAGCTTGATTCTACCTCTCGAATGTAGAAGGAACCAAATCATCAACTACTTCTGCTGATAAAGCATATGCAACCATGACATCATTATATCTAGCTAGCTGACGAATCGCCCTTCTCGGTCTATTTGCTGTAATGGACTCCTGAGCATGACCCTGCTCCTGAGTCTTACCATCCACTGTATCGTCTATCTCATCTCCTTCCAGTGTTACCTATGTAGGAGCCTCAATGGATACAAAGTTATCTGAAGTGGGTGGAGTCACGTCATCCTCCACCTGCTGCGATATCCTATCTGTCTGGTCTTCCTCCACCTGCTGAGGAACTTGAGGCCTCATCATGTACGCCTCGTCGAATGTAACATCTCTGCTAATAACTATCTTTTTGTCCTGTGGATCCCATAATTTGAAGTATTTAACTCGTTCTCTAAAGCCCACAAAGACGACTTTCTTCACCCTCAGATTCAATTTACCATCACTGACATGGTAATAAGCTGGACATCCAAATATCTGAAGCGACTCATAGTCACTAGCCACCGAACCAGACCAACGCTCTATAAGAGTCTTCCCATGTATCGTAGTGCACGGTAACATATTCACAAGATGGCTCGCATAAACCAACGTCTCAGCCCAAAAGGATCTTGACAATCCACTTTGTGTCATCATACATCGCACACTCAGCCACCCCATTCTGTTGTGGTGTCTCACGAACTATGAAGTGTCGTCTAATGTCGTGATCCCGGCAAAGCTGCAGAAACGGGTCACTCTTATACTCTCCTCCATTGTCTGAACGAAGAGTCCTCACGAACTATGAAGTGTCGCCTAATTAAACAAACCAACTTAACACAAAGTTTTTAACATAAAACATAAAACATAAAACTAGTCCAAGTGCTATATGATGCATGCATGGTCTTCTAAGTTGAGGGGTCTGGAGGAGGTTGATGTCCTTGGAAATACGTGTTGGGTCCTTTTGTTTTGATGATGTTTAACAAATAATTTATATCTAATGTTATTTATCTAGTATTTGTATTTTATATTTATTCTAGGCAAACAATATGTTGGAGGATGGATGGAATTACGCTATAACGATCATATCAAATAGAGGTTGGCGGAATAGTGGAATGAAGCCTTACAATTCAAGTTGAAAATCCAAGTTCAACCTTCATCCGCAAAGTGTACCAAATCAAACTTATTGAAGATCAAGATTGCTTGGGTAATTTAGTTTAGGTTTTATATTATGTGTGTAAGTACCTTAAGCTCAATATCATATACACACACATTATATTAGTTTCTATGTATATATATATATATAGGTATATATATATATATATACACATTTTAGCTTTTGGTTTTATCCACAAACAAAGTTTTTACAAGCATATAAATAAATATTTATATTCATACATGTTTTTTTTTTGTGGATAAGTTGGTTTGGTTTAGTTTCATAGATATGAAACAAATATATATTCATATACATACTCATATGTTCCATATTCTATCATATTTGTGAAAATATTGTATTTAATATTTATAGACTTCATAATAATAGTTTACATCTTTCTTTAAGTCTATAAAAACATTTGAAAAGGTTTCAAAGTTGTGTTTATGTCAAAACATCAAAATTCAAGTATCTCATGTTTTCATGTTTTGGACATATTTGCAAAATGATGATATTTTACAAATGGGAAGAGCTTTTGAAAACCAGTTATTGTAGCATGTTTATTATCATGTCTACAATCATTTCCCAAAGTTTCATAATTTTTAGAATTTATTTGCTATTTTTAAAAGCTGTTTGAAAATCAGATTTTAGTTTTTAAACAGGCTGATAGTGTGTTATCAGTTGACTGATCAGTCGACTGATGAAAGTGCCCGGAATCATCGTTTTTATCTGTTTTAATTCTGGTCGACTGACCAGTCGACTGATGGATCATCAGTCGACTGATAAAGGTCCGTTAGTCAACTGATCTCCATCAGTCGAGTGGTCATGGTCCGTCAGTCGACTGATGAGCTGGAAAATACCTCTAACGGTTAACTCATCAGTCGACAGATGAAAGCCGTCAGTCAACTGATGGTATAACGGTTTTTTGTCTTTTTGTTGGGATTTCTTGATCTTTGGGGTTCCTTATAAATACACCCTTATACCCAGCTCTATTTGAAGAACCAAGAAAATTGTTTAAACAAGTTTAATGGTGTTTAAGTTTTATTTTGTGTTTGTTTAAAAGAGTGTTTAAGAGTTTGTTTGTGAGCAATTTTCACAAGAGCTAAGAGGAGATCATTCATTGTTATTTGAGCATCCAACTCTTCTCCCTCTCACTCTTGATCCATAGAGAAGTTTTTCTTAAACTCAATTCTAGCATTTTTATATGTTTGATCTTAATTTCATAAGCTAGATTTCATATTGAGTTTAATTATTTTTATTGAATCTCTTTGTTCACACACAACCATTGAGCTTATTGTATTTACATTCATAGTATAATTTGGGTTGTGGGTTTGTGACTTAGAGTGTGATCTTAATTGTGTTCTCACCTTGTTTAGAGAACAAATCATTTGTTGATTTGAGTGCTTAATTGTGAGGTTCACTTTGTATTGCACTAGTACATCGAGAGGAGTGTGTGGTGAGAGACGGGGTCGTCCCAAGAGGAGTGGGATAGGTGGTAATACCTAGAGGTAGGTTATAATTCCTAACACTTGAGTGAGACATGGACTAGAGACCAACACTTAAGGTGGTAGTTAGTGTAGTTACATTGTGAGTGTTGTAAAGTTTTTGGTTAGCTAGAAAACCGAGTGTGTAGTTGTGAACGTTGTCGGCTAGCATTGAAAACCGATTGTGAACGTTTTTCGGGTAAGCGTAGAAAACCCGGCTGTGTAGTGGATTCTCCTCGAGAGTGGGGAGCGGAGACGTAGGACAGAAGGTCCGAACTCCATAATCATTTGCTTGTATTTGAGTTTGCTTTGGCGTTCTTTTATATTCGTGCTTATCATTTATTTCGCCATTGTCAATTCCTCTTTGTTTATATTGTCCATTATATTGTTTATATCTTGTTTCACCCTTGCATTAGTTTCATGTCCTTGCATATACATCTTGTCATATATCATACTTGCTAGGATATTTGTTAGTAAGTTTTAAATTAGCATATAATCGGATTAGATTAGCATAAACCCTATTCACCCCCCCCCCTCTAGGGTACTTTCAATACGCATTAAGCTTCATGTCCAAGTTGTCAAGCTTCGTATCCAAGGTTCAAATCTCCTGATTAACTTTTCTTGATTTCTCAACAAAAAATATGTTTTAATCATAAACTGCTTGCTGTCCAGTCTCTAACTCAAGTATACGCACATATAGGGTATTATACTGAGCATCTGAAAAGCACGAGGGATCAGTTTGCATTGGTGGTGGGGTTTGGCTTGAGGAGGGTCCTGCGTGATGAGAGGATTGTGGTATATCTTGTGGGACTTGTTCTTGAGGAGGGTGAGGCTCATCTTGGAGATTTTGATCATGAATTTCAAAGTTAGTCAACTTCATCTGTGTTAAGACATTAAAATCAAAGAACTCGATGGAACGGATCATTGAATTTTTAGTTTCGAGATCAACTTGGAAGGCTTCAAAAAATTTTGTTAAAAAGACATCAAACGGAAGAAATTCTTTAGGTATGACTAAAAGATAATCGAAATACACTTCAGCCCAATTAACTTGAATATTGCCATTATGGCATATAGGGCTTTCGCTAAGTCTAGAGAAAGAAAATGGAAACTCCTCGTTTTTGGAAAAATATTATAAGCTAAGATTCGAGCAATAAAACGAGGGATTGGTCTTAGTTTATTTTAATGATTCAAAGGTAAACCATGACCCGGAAGAAAATTTTGATTTTGAAGCACGTTTTGATCTCTCATCTTGACACTACGAAGACTAATACCTTGATAAGGGATATTGAATATTTTCTAATGGTTTTAGGAGTCAAGTTAATCTCAATTCCCTTAATAAGAGTGTTAATCTTTTCATTTTTGTTTATTGTTTCAAGACGAGTGAGATTAGTGAAAACAATTGAACTAAGAGATGATAATGGGGGTTTTTATTTTCAGATGAAAATAACTCTAGTAGTCCAATATTATCAAAATATGAACTGAAATTATGAGTCACAAAGTCATCAAATTTTATAAAACGACCTGGTAGTATTTCAAAATTTGAGAAATTTTTAAATAGTTCAAGCAAGGATGGATCTTTCAAGTACATAGTGTAGTCCTCAACAACATTTGAAGGACCTGACCTTGATCTTTTTGATCCAGACGTGATTCAAGTACAAAATTTAAAAAGATCAAGTGCAGGAGACTTACCTAACTGAAGAAACCCTAGTATGTGTTAGTAGTCGGCTAATTGAGGTTGTAGTCGACTACTAGAACTGACAAACTCAAGAAACAAGAAGGAATTTGAGGAAATTTTTGAAAAAAAATGAGAAGTATGATGATGCCCTAACCTTGAAGTCGTATGAACTGAAGAGGGGAGAGGGTTTCTGTCGGTTTTTGAGAGTGTGAGGGAGTGGGTAGTTTAGGAGTTAGGGTAGTTTCTTATATAAAAAATCAATGGCTAAGATTAAATCAAAAAATCAAATCTAAGGTTGAGATTTAATCTAAATAGAAGTTGATTTAAGGCTAGGATTGATCTGATAAATAATGAGTGGTTGAGATCAATTTGACTTAAGTTTAATGGGTATTGGGCTTTGGGTTTGGTGGGTAAATGATCCAATATGCTCAAAATTGTAAATGTGAAAACTGCTATTTAAGTAGTTGACAGAGTTCTGTAAATCGAGTTGAACTTTTATTAGTCGACTACTAATTAACACTATTAGTCAACTAGTCTGTAATCAACAGAAGTCTATATATTTGTTTTCACTTCAGATTAGTCGACTACTATCATTATTAGTGGACTAGTCTGTAAACAACAGAATGTCATATATGCAATGCTTGTGCATGTAGTCGACTACTAACCTAATTAGTCGACTATTAAGGCTGTGTATGCATATGTATTGATTTTAAAAATTAATTTAAATCTACCATAGAACATATACCTAATTCCATTCTTAATTTAACATAAATTTCTTCTTTTAATGGTTTTGTTAATATATCTATAATTTTTTATTGGTAGATACAAAATCTAATGAAATATCACCTTTAAGGACATGCTCACGTAAAAAATAATGTCTAATGTTAATGTGTTTTGTACGTGAATATTGAATAGGATTTTTAGAAAAATTAATGGCACTAGTATTATCACACATTATGGAGGATGTGAGACAAACTATACCATAATCAGATAATGTTTGTTTCATCCATAGAAATTGAGCACATGCAAAACTTGTAGTAATATATTTTGCTTCAGTTGTTGATAATGATACTGAATTTTGCTTTTTACTAAACCAAGATACAAGAGAATGTCCCAAAAAGTGACATGTACCACTTGTACTTTTCCTATCGGATTTGCATTCAGCAAAATCAGCATCACTATATGATATTAAATCAAATGTGCTATTCTTTGGATAAAATAAACCATAATTTGTAGTATCTTTAAGATATCTAAAAATTCTTTTCACTGCTTTAAGGTGTGACTCTTTAGGATTAGATTGAAATTTAGCACAGAAACAAACATTAAATATTATATCGGGTAAGATAAAGAAGTGATCCAATCATACCTCGATATTATTTTTGATCAATATTCTTACCATTCTCATTTTTGTCAAGAGATATAGTTGTACTTATTGGAGTTCATTTGCTTGTTGTATTGTCCATCCCAAAGCGTTTGAGTAATTCTTTTGCATATTTGCTTTGGTTGATGAATATTCCTTCTTTCAATTGTTTGATTTGTAGTCCAAGGGGGGTGAAAGAATGATTACCCTCTAAGATGATCGACTAAATGGCTGGGGTGGCAACTTCCGCAGAGGTTTGTTGAGCAGCAGCAGCAGTTGATGGTATAACTTCCAATGTCGGTTGAGCTATTTCTGTAACAACGGCAGAGGCTGGTGAGGTCGTCATTACAGAAGAAATGACCTCTGCAGAAGGTTGAGCCGTCAAGGCTTGGATGTTCGTCAGTGCGATTGAGGAATCCGGTGGAACCATCTCTGAAGAAGATTGAATTGTGGAGGATAGCTCGGGAGCACTCGGCACATAACCCTCCCCAGCTTCAGCAGTCACTATTGCCTTTTATTGACGTGCTTTCTTCATAACTTCTTCTTCAGAGTGGCTGGCTTCTGCTTCCCGCCGTCGCTTTGGCCAAACTGTGAAGTTAGGAGCGTAATCAGAAATGGCGTATTGTGGCATTTGCATATGATCAGCGATAATACCCCTAACTCTTTCCAGGAACATACCTACTATGGTCAATTCTTCAGCTTCTTCTTCTTCAATCCCCTCTTCTACGGTGATGTTGAGTTTGGAGGGAACATGTTGAGCTGGAAAGTCTGGCTCAGGGAAGTCGTACGACCCATCATAGCCAGAAGCTTCTTCAGAGGGTGCCTCCTCAGGCTCTTCAAACTGCTGATACTCCTTTCTCCTCGGTGCGCGGATGGACTCACCCAAGCAACGTTTAATGACCTCTTCCCCTTCTTCTTCCTCAACATATACAACTTTGCATAATTGCATTATCAAAGTGCGCAACCCACTTTGGATACATGCTATCATAGCAGGGAGCAGCGCGTAAGACCATCCATGAGTCAAGTGGACCGTAGGGTAGACAACCTCAACACGGATTGCTTCAAAAGAGTACGTAGGGACCACGTAGTGCTTTAGCAATAGCATCAGGTACCCGACAAGCAGTGCGTTGTTGAAAATGGGAATCTTGGCCTGGTCGTGGAAGGACTCGAAGGTTGTCCCTGCCTTGAACTCTCCTTCGTCGGAGTCGAGGGTATTCAGGATGGACTTGCAATCAAAGATCCTCTTCCCCACCATCGTTTCATTGCAAACATCCGAAGGAAGAATTGGCATGGTTTTGTCATCAACATTCTAAAATAGATAGTTCACCTAATTCTTATGGCTGATGCATTGGCTCCTCTTCTTCTTACTAAGATGATCCACTACCCTGAAAGTGTGTAGGAAGATGTGATAGTGGCATAATAGCTCCCTGAGGGTCTCAACAATCTGGGGAAGCTTTTTTGAAAGGTGCTCGATCTCCTTAGGCCCGGGGACATACTCTTCATAGGGGAATTTCCTCATCGACAACCCTGAGACTTCGTACATCTCATGCAACGTGAAGCTCGGCTCTGCATTTGAAGTAAAGAAAGTGTCGGTCTCGGGGCAGTACATTGATCCTAAGACCAAATTGCATAGCCCTAATGGTAGTATATAGCTCTGCATCTCGCATATCGGGGTTCTCCTCTAATATGAATTATGTGATCTGGGACCACCAGAGTGTCATACCTAGGGCAGAGTGGATCCATAAAGGAGAACAGAAGTTCTTCGACAGAAATTGGCCCCTGGCATTGAAAAAGCTATGGCAAAAGGTCTGAACCACCGCCGTAGTCCCCCACATGGGCAAGTCATTTTGTAATAAGCCGAGGTGCAGGGCCGTTACACATTTCCCTGACCCATCTATACCAAAACCAGCTTTCGAGCATGTAAAGAGGACACATGTGACTTTGTCTTAGGTGGGGTCAGTTCTCAGTCCATCACTCTCAGCACGGAGAGTGACCGCAACTCCATGATTAAGAACCCCCTTGGCATGGTAGGGATGAAGTAGCGGGCATCATCTATGACACGAAGCCACTTACTCTCACCAAGATCTAGGCTGGGTAGGTTGGTCTTCGCATCTCCGAAGAGGAAGGAAGGATTCATTATCTCCCTACGCTTAGAGTCTATCATTGCGGCATCCGTGATGAGATCTCGAATGGTGAGTCAGTGACCTTCAGTGATTCGCCAGTTACGCTCCATAGAACAATTAGGAGAAAAGACTAACACAGGCTCACGAATGGGGAACCCCGCGGGAGTAGGGAACCCTACCCTACAGGCGTACCCATGGAGTTCACCCTTGGAATTGCAGTTCCAGAGTAAACCACTACAGAACAAGGATACAAGAGATATTAGAAATCTCAAACAAAATGAAGATTTTCACTAACTCTTCCTTGTAGGCGAACTAAGCCATGCAGGCGAACTAAGCCATGCAAGCGAACTCGGCCATGCAGGGAAACTCTGCTAAGCGGGCGAACTAAGGAAGTTCGCCTAAAGGAATTAACTTCACCAGACAACGAAGTTTTCCAGACAACGAACTTTGCTAGACAACGAACTTTGCTAGACAATGAACTTCGCCAGACAATGAAATTCGCCAAAACTAACAAACTTCGCTAGACAACGAACTTCGCCAGAACTAAAGAACTTCACTAGAACAGCGGAGTTCACCTGAATGGACGAACTTCACAGAAGAATGAACTTCACCTATTCATCTTCTTCAAACCCCACGGTTGCGCACCAGTGAAAGAACACAAGAAAAAACAAAAAAAAAGAGAAGAAGAAAGACGAAATCTCTAGATCTTACCTGAGGAGAGTGGAGCAATGCGAGGAGCAACGAAAGCAGCCTTTCCCTTCCCTTTAGCAACAGCAGCTCTGGTCTTGGGTTCTATGGAGAAAAAATCGCTTTAAAGCTCTCTAGTCGGAAGAAAAGGATTTGAACTCTGACGAAGAAGAGATCACAATGATCTCTTCTTGAAGAAGAGATCACAATGATCTCTTCTTGAAGAAGAACGAGCCTTTATATAGGTGGGAAAATCCAACCGTCCAGATCGGTTCACAAAACGACGCAACTGTTGAGATTAATTTTCAAAAGCAATGGTCCAGATTTGTTTCCCAAAAGACGAGACGGTTCAGATCAAACGCATAACTCGATAAAGCCAAATCAAATCACATTTAATGCGATCTGCAGGCCATCATTACCTTGACTGGCAAACTCCAAAGTCCGCCTGCAGCTACCTGGTTCACCTACAACACTAAGTCCGCCTGAACTTTAGCTCGCCTGAATTTACTAGCTTCGCCTGTAGAGCTCAACTTCGATAGAATGGCCAACTTCGATAAAGGTCCCCACTTTATCTGAATCAGTGAATGGTAATCATTTTGCAAGTCTACGTATTCAAAGTATTTCAAACCCACCGTAAGCCACTACAAAGATTTAAAACTTTGAAGGGAGTTTTGTAGGTAAGTAAAATTTCTTCTATCCCTAACAAAGGAAGCTTTTTGTCAATATATGGACATGAACGAGTTGTGCAACAAAACACATCAACTTGGAACAAGCAAAGAAGCTCAAAGATTCACCTGAGCATTCAAGTTCGTCTGAACGAAGTCAAGTCCTCCTGAATACTCGACTTCGCTGGCAAAGCCAAGTTCGCTTGTTAACTTGGCTTCGCCTGAATGACTCATGCAGAGTCAAGTTTGCCTAAACTGATGAAGCTACGACAGAGTGGCTCGTGCGAAATTAAGTTCGCCTGAACACTTAACTTCACCTACAAGGTTCGCCTGCATGCTCTAATTCGCCGGAAAGCTTGTCAAGTTCGCCTGAATGTTCAAGTCTGCCTTCAGTGTTAAGTCCACCTACACTGCTTGATCAAGCTAGCCACTAAGGCTTAAAACGTGAAAGTGGTTGCGTCAAATTCTCACGTTCATAGGAGATTGTTACACACTATTTTCCTCTATAAATAGCCACTAATGGCTACCCCAAAACGAGGGAGGAATTTAGCATCAAGACAATTGGGTACTTGGCCTCTAACAATCAAGCATCTCTAGCCTTCAAGCATCATAATTCAAAGACTCAAACTACGACAAAGCTTCTACCACGCAAGGAAGCTTATCTGCGATCTTGTTTGAATCGTTAATAGGAAGCAAACTCAACTCAAGCATCGAGCGAGGCATCCTTTTGCCCCAAAGACCCCACGTTAACAAAAGAGAGATCAAGTCAATTGTCTCTTCTTCTGTGTAAAAGAGTTTTCTAGTTTGTAATACACAATTCAAACAATACAAATTTAGGATCATCTTTTACGACCTACAAAGCATAACCTATTAAACCACTCAAGATAAGCATAGATCATCAACTCCTTCTTCTACCAATTAGTTCTCTAGTTGATTATCCTATACGTGATCATTTTAAGCACAAGAGAATAATTTATAAATTATAAAATAAATCAAACTAGTTTTATACAATTCTAGAATTCTTACAAGAATTTAGTTCCACGTCTTAGTAAATAAAAATAAAGAAATAAAATCTAGACTAGAGAGAATAAAAGAAAGAGAATGAAAATAAGAGCTATTACAAAGAGGGAAATAAGAACAAAGATTAAGATCTAAAATATGAACAAAAAGAAAAGAACATAAAAGGAAATCTATACTATGCAAGAATATAAATCTATACTACCAAATAAAAAGGCAAGAAAATAATGTAAAAATAAAAATAAGAAAGTAAATCTACTCTACGAGGCATTGAAATAAATCTAAAATAAGAGGGTTCTAGCCCCTTGACTATCTAAACCAAGAAAATAAAATATTAAAGTAAAAGATAAACGAAAAAAATTACATTGCAAGAGGGTTCTAGTCTCTTGAAAGCAAACATCCATCTTCATCTTCATTTTCATCTTCATCTTCATTATAAAATAAAGAGAAGAAAAGAATGAAGAGGTAAAAAAATATTTTTATTAATTGCAGCAAAGTTATAATATTTTTAAGGTCTTCTCAATTAAGAGTAACTCTCCTCTCCAAATAAATTTTTTATAAAAAATTTCACACTCAATCCCATCACCCTCTACTCCTATTTGTATTTAGCTTGGAGATCTTTCAAACCTATCAAAGAAAAATATGAAGAGGTGAAAAAATTTTCACACTCAAACCTATCAAAGAAAAATATGAAAAAAAAATTATTAATTGCAACAATGTTAAATATTTAGAAGGTCTTCTCAATTAAGAGTAAGTCTCCTCTCCAAATGGAGTTATTATAAAAATTTCCGCACTCAAACCTATCACCCTCTACCCCTATTTGAATTTAGCCTACAATAATGTATGAGAGCTTTTGGATTTAGCTTGGAGATCTAGGATTAAATCTCAACCAGAAATGGCCAATCAGTCTACCGACCAATTGGTTCGTAACAGATTTGAATTTTTATTGATTTCTTGACCTAATTTCTTCATGGATCATTAAGCTTTCTTGGCCTTTCTTTTATCTTTATATCTGGGCTTTAATAAATGATAAAAATTAGAGAGTTTGATTCTTTTGAGCTTTTATTCATTAATTCTTCATTAACCTATAAATTAAGATAGAACATATTATTTAGTGGTATATTTATTTAAATAAGATAGATAATGAGGGTATAATATTATAATAAAAATACGACTATTAGTTAGTAGTATGTGTATAAGCTTTGATCATGGCTTCTAAATATATTTCTGAGATACTAAATTATTTCTCTTGATCAGAACTCGAAGGAACATGATCTTGATGATGATGAGATTTGATAGGATATGACAAATTAGATTGTTGAAAATTGTTACATGCATTGAATGGAAATGTGTTTCCTCTAGGAAATGATGGGGTTGAAGTGAGAATGAAATTTTAGTTTTTAGAGAAATTTCTCTAATTCCATACAAAATTTAGATGATTTCTCTAACTTGGATTGTAGGTTAGAGAAATTGAATCATTTCTTAAATGCTGGAATGCAATGTTCATCTGTTCTAGAGATTGATTAATTTCTAAGAGAGAACATTCCTCTAAAACATGGGCTTGAGATAGACAGTTATGACATCCTAGAGGAGAAACTTGATTAATTTGAGCTAGAGCTCATTATTTAGTTTCTAGAGTTTCTAACCTATGCAAAGTTATAGTCATCTTTGCTTCAAAGGATACGTTTGACTTTAAGGAAAGACCACTGGCTTTGTTGAGGGAACTGATAAAACTCTTTCATCACAGTGTTCCCAATGCATGAAGTTTCAAGACATATTCCCTAAGAATTTCTAGTCTTTATCAGCATTTTTCTTCATAAAATCTCCCTAACACATAGATTCCAAGGATATCTTTGAAAATAATCCAATCATTCATATATGATTTGGTATAATCGCCACTATAGACCATGATAAAAAAAATATTGGATGAGAAGATCCTTAAACCTATCAAAATACTTCTAGAATGGCTCCCCTAAAATTATTTTGCAAGACTGGGTGATGTTTCTAACTTCACCATTTTGTTGATTAAAAAGAATTTTTTTTAGAAAAATGGTAACAAATTAATCTCAAGTTAAAATAAAATTTATGGGTAAGCTATACGGTCATTTCTTAGTTTTATCCTTAAGAGCAAAGGGGATAAATCTGAGCTTAGTTGCATCTTAGGTAACTCTCCAATCTTAATCATGAGACACACTTTCTAAATTCAAACAAAAAATATATGTATCTTCTGAATCATTTTCTAAAAACTAAGGAAGCAAGTTCATAAAGTGTGGTCTAAGATCATAATTGAACCATTAATCTCAGAGAGTCTAATACAAGATTGGGTTACATTCATAATAGGATAACACATATTCTAAAGCACATGTGGATTTGGATTTGTTGTTTCTTTAGTTTCTTAAATAGATTCAACATAAATTAAGCGAATTATTTTATCCCTAATCTAAATTTGCATACACTAATTAAAACTCTTTTTATAATTTAATTTTTTTCACTAAAAAAATTAAGAACAAAATTAATAAGAAAAGCAAATGTTAACTAATTTTTTCTATTTCTTATATTTTTATTAAAAAAAACTAAAAGATCTAAGAGATCAATGAGAGAGAAGAAGAATAATGAAAGAAGAAAATCCTAACTAAACAAATCAAGATCAACTACTTAAAATAATCACCCTTAATTCTACGGCAAACTCAACGAGATAAATACCTAATCAAAAACTCGTTGAGTGAAAAAAATTAAAGTTTACTTGGTCAGTTAGCTAGGTAATGATAGTACTAAAGGGAGATCAATGATACATCTTTCCTTATAGAGTGCCTTATGAAATACCTAAATCTTGCATTATATACAAATGGAGTCAAGTAAACTTAAATAAGTTCATTTAAAGATTCATGTTCCTTAATGAGCTTAAATTCTTAGGGACTAACATCTAATGAGTTTTAGAAGGCTCGGTTTTGTGTAGTGAGGAATTGGTGATTTGTGGGCTAAGAAATGTGTGATGAAATCCATCACCTTATTTTGATTAGGAGTTTTTTTTCCTTCAAGAATAATTTTATGTGAGTGCTTAAATCAAAATGCTCAAATTACTTTTAATTCCTACTAACTATATACAATGCAACCCTAAGAATTAAAAGCAACTACAAGAGGATGCAAAATTAATATTTATTTTCTTTTTTTAATATAGTCAGCTAACAAAAAAATGTGAGGAATAGAACTATTGTTTGCATTTATTACATTATTTAGTAGTTATTCAAGTAGGGATGGATATTATAATGGTCAACAAGAGAAATTTTTTATTATTTTAATTCCTAATTATCTCTAATGTGAAAAGCCTAACTAGATGGTTGAATTGAAAATACTAGGTAGAAAACTTATCTTTGCAAATAAATCTTCTCCTTCAATCTTCAATATTCTTCTAGTCCAATCCTTCAAAATGAAACATACAAATCAAAGAACTACATATTCCTTAACTCCCTGCAACGGTGCTAAAAACTTGATTCGAGTAAAAACATACTAAGTTGCAAGTGCACAACAATCAAGTTATAGTATTTAAATGGGCTCTTAAAAAACATGAAAACTAATAATGAGAGGATAAATGAAGGTGATGTGTGTTTTGGGTTGAGGTTTATCTCAAAAATAAAAGGCTAAAATAAGAGGGGAAATGAGAGAAAAGGGAGAGCAAAATAAAAGTAAATCAAAAATAAAATCAAATCAAATCAAGAAGTGATGAAAAGATGGAGGAAATCAAGAAAGGAGAGTAGTGATCTAGGATTAAATGTACTAGTTAGTTTTAATTTGTATTTTAGAGGTCCTCTCTTTTTATTCACATATTCCTTAGATTTTCTAAGTATAAACTATCAAGTTGCTTAAAGAAAGCATAACCTATCAAATCATATATAAGAAATATTAATACTCATAAATAGAATTAAATAACTAGATAATAATTCTAGAATTGAACAAGTATAACAAATCAAATCACTCAAGGAAAGCATAGACTATGAAACTCCTTTTCTGCTAATTAGTTCTCTTGTTGGTTATACTATACAACTCTCTCTTAAAACAAACGCAGAGGACGTTTATCACCCACTACTTGCGTGGGATCTTTGCCTGTGCCGGGGACGCGTTAGTCCGAGGACCGTCGCGGATTAGATCCGGTTGACAGAAGATTGATTAAAGTTCTTACTTCACAAAGAAAGTAATCGCTAAAGTGATAATGACCAAGTGAGATTATGACTCTTCTTGAGATCAAAACAAAGTTTGATCCGGAGGAAAGGAGGAATGAGACTTCAGATCCTTCGAATTGCTCATTCTTTATGCCGAGATTCGCCAAGATCTATTAGCCCTCTCTGAAATTCGTGGATCACTCTTCAAACTGACAGCACCTCGCCTTAAAATTCCACCCCCCTCTGAAAGAAGACCCTAGGCTCGTATTTATAGGACATCGGATGCAGGGTGTTTAGATAAGAATTGATAATTTGACATTATCCGCAGTTAACAACCACTTAACCACGTTCAGGGATGGTATTAAAGCAGTTGGGAGGCTCTAAAACGACCAAATCCCCTTAAAAACTGTCAAAAACATGTTTTCGGCTCAGAACTGTGCGAGCCACCATTTAGTGGCTCGGCAGGGTGCGAGCCACCAAGTGGTGTCTCGCGGCCATGCGAGCCATTGGCTTCGGCCGGATCATTTTGACGTGACTCGGCCGCCTGGGGCTTTTTCGGTTTGTTCGATTTGGGCTTGTTTCGTCCTTTACGCACATTCCGTTATTTTGTTGACTTGTATACTTCACCGATTCTCTTCATGCATTTCGTTAACTTGGTGGTGGCTGATGAGCGTGCGGGTCACTTGGCGGTGGTCGGTGAGCACGCAAGCCACTTGGAGCTGGCTGATGAGTGCGCGGGCCATTTGGCGGTGGCTGGTGAGCACATGGGCCACTTGGAGGTGGCCGATGAGCACGCGAGCCACTTGGTTTACTATTCCGGTGACCAATGAGCATGTGGGCCACTTGGCGGTGGCTGTTTCGGTAGCTTGTTGCTACGTCCTTAACGGTTCACCGATTCGCTTCATGCGCTTATCGGCGTCAGATAATTCTCTTTGACTTGGATAACAACGTTCATCATCTTCTCTTCATCTTGAGTTGTGTGCACATACCTATAGGTATTTTTAGACGCCTACAGATACTCTCTCTAAAGTATTTTAGACTCATTCTTTTATAGAGGAGTCTGGAATGCTTTGGATAAGATAGGCCATGTCCTCAATCTTGTAGAAGGACCTGTGAACCGCTTTAATTCTTGAATTCTTCAGCCTTCACTTTATTTAGTATTTTTTCAAATAGATAAAGTTCTTTCGGTGCTACGTTTATCGTCTGACCGTTGTTGAAGTCTTGAACTAAAGTTGGTGTGTAAGTTTCTAAACTTACCTCGTGTCATTGAGTTGACTTTGAACTGATCATCTTTGTCGGGAGTTTGAATCTAAATGTGATATAACTTCCCGAAATCATCCTTTAACTTGAAATTTTCTTAGCCTTATTTTGGCAAAGTCTTCAATACGCCAACTGGCATTTTGCAACTCGTTGATCGGAATCATCTCAATGAAAAAGTGCTCGAGAAATCATAGTGGGAGGGTTTTAATCATCCTGGAAATGATTAAATAGCCTTAGTGAGAGGTTCTTGATTATTTTTGATTTTGGGTTATTCTTAAGAATACCATGTGTAGTATTCTCTAGGAACTTCCCATCAAGGGTAAGGAATAGTTTAGCCTCGTGTACTAATTGGAGGTTTGAGAAATAGTTTATACTCATATACCTTGTTTGAGTACATAGAAACGTAGTTTGTACTCATATACTCTTCAAAGTGTATGGAGAAGCAGTTTATACTCGTATACTTATCGAAGCGTGGTGTTCATATTTGGTTTATTCTAGCATTATGACGTCGGCTTCAACCAAGACTTAGATGCTACTTTTGAGAGTAAAGAAAGTCTTGGTGGGATGAAGGATGCTCCTATGGTACACATAGTATTTTGAATCCAAAGTATCATTAACTTCCTCCTGATTTGTGATAGGTGGCAGCTTGAGATTACGACTCTTCTCGAGATCAAAACAAAGTTTGATCCGAGGAAAGGGGGAATGAGGCTTCAGATCCTTCGAATTGCTCCTTCTTTATGTCAGGATTCGCCAAGATCTGTTAGCCCTCTCTGAAATTCGTGGATCACTCTTTAAACTGACAACACCTCGTCCTAAAATTTTAGTCCCCCTCTAAAAGAAGGCCCTAGCCTCATATTTATAGGGCTTTGGATGCAGGGTGTTTGGATAAGAATTGATGATTTGACATTATCTACAGTTAACAACCGTTTAACCACATTCAAGGATAGTATTAAAGCAGTTGGGAGGCTCTGAAATGACCAAATCCCGCAAAAAATCATCGAAAACGTGTTTTCGGCTCAGAACTGCGTGAGCCACTATTTGGTGGCTCGGCAAGGTGCGAGCCACCAAGTGGTGGCTCGCGGCCATGTGAGCCATTGGCTTTGGCTGGGTCGTTTTGATGTGACTCGGCCGCCTGGGGCTTTTCCGGTTCGTTCGGTTTGGGCTTGTTTCGTCCTTTATGCGCATTTCGTCGTTTTGTTGACTAGTACACGTCATCGATTCACTTCATGAGTTTCATTAACTTTGTGGTGATCGATGAGCGTGCGGGTTACTTGGCGGTAGTCGGTGAGCACGCGAGCCACTTGGAGCTGGCTGATGAGTGCACGGGCCACTTGACGGTGGCCAATGAGCACGTGGGCCACTTGGAGGTGGTAGGTGAGCACGCGGGCCACTTGGTTTGCTATTCTGGTGGCCGATGAGCGTATGGGCCACTTGGCAGTGGTTGTTTTGATAGCGTGTTGCTACATCGTTAACAGTTCGTCAATTCGCTTCATGTGCTTGTCGACGTCAGATAATTCTCTTTGACTCGGATAACGATGTTTGTCGTCTTCTCTCCGTCTCGAGCTGTGTGCGAACACCTATAGGCATTTTTAGACGCCTACAAATTGAATACTCTCCAAACATCGGTATCTACCCATCAAATTAGCTGCATTATAAATGACTACATACGTATCCTCTTGTCAAAGGAATCAAGCCTTCACGTAGTTCCCTAAAAGATCTCCAAAGGCCCTCAATCAAATAGAAAAGTTCTCAACTCTTCACCAATAAATATGCAGCCGATAGCTCTCCAAATGGCCCAAAGTGAAACAAATCAAACACCTCCACCTGAGGTGAACCAATAGTCGTATCCAAATCATATCCACCAGCTGCATTCGAATTAACCAACTCATCATCTGCACCCAAATCCAAATGATCACATAAATGTGTCACCTCAGGTGGAATCTCAAACAATACAGTACGATCTGGAGTATGTAGAGTAATCTCCACCCAATGTGAAGTAGCATCACTCTCCACTCGTTGCGATACATCTATGGTCTGTCCAAAACTCTCCACCTGCTGAGAGTTAATTAGCTCCCTCATCGAAGCCTCAACTGAAGTGACACTACCAGAACAAACATCCAATAGAGTTTTACCTCCAATCGCAGCAGTCGATAACCTATGACCAAGATGACCCAAATATATCGAAGCCTCAACACCAGAATCAATGCTCAACATCAAACGTCGGTCCTTCTTCAGCAAGGAACAACTCACCAAATCTGCCATCTCATCTTGTTGTCCTAAGATTTCCTTTCCACCAAAGTGTCTCAAAATACCGTGAGCTTGGTTCAAATGCAAAAACAGGTCCCTCTTGTACCTCCCATTAAAATTAGAATGAAGTACCTTCACCTTTCCGCCAATCTCACACTTCTTCAATCGGTTGGAGACTACTAAGACTTTATCCAATTAGGATTTGGTTGCAACCCAAGCATACCTAGAACAGCCACCAAAAAGAAAACCAAACATCTATTGCCTCCCAATGATGCCTCCTTGGAAGGCCCCCAAATGCCCATGTGAACTCCATCGAAAAGACCATTCGTACGGTGAATAGATGTGTCAAACTTCACCTTGGTCTTCTTGCTCAAATCAAAGTGTTCACTGGACTTCAAATTGCAAGTCTGTGCACCCATCTCCAAATCAATACTGGAATGAAAAAGCCCTAAATACCGTAGTCTAGTCGAATCAACAGAAGTCGTCAGCTCTCCACCTATCACCAAACTTCCAATCAAATAGTACAGGTTATTCATTCTGATACCCTTCATCACAATCAAAGAGTCTTCCACGATCTCGAGAACCATCTCCTCAACACAAAACTTCGGACCCTCTCCAACCAAAGCTCCAATTGAGATCAAGTTCTTCCTCAAGAGAGGAACATATCTCACACCATATAACTCCCTAACTGTCTTGTCAAATATCTTGATGCGAATTCTTCCTATCCCAAGGATCTGGCACGCACGATTGTCTCCCATGTGCATGATGGGCATAATTATGTACCAAAATTGCAAGTACATAATTGATCAAGTTATAGTATAAAAAGTTATCGATCCCACGAGGAAGGTGATTTTAAGAGATTATTAGAATTTGTTCTTATGTGTTGTGCGTGACAAAAATAGGATTAAAGAATAAGTGTGATTGTGATGAGTGATTGTTGTGAATATATGCAAGAGATAATAAATTGAATTTTAGAGGAGAGAAGAAAGAATCAAAGAATAAATAAAATCACAATGCAAGAAAGAAGAATTAATAAAATTAAGAAATAAAATCAAGAATGAAAAGAAAATTAAAGAAAGTCAAGATGGAGGATTCAATTTAAGATATGAGAAATCTAGAATTGAATCCACTAGCTAACTCAAATATAAAATACAAACTATTCTCTTTTTATCATATTTCAACTTAGATTTATTAAGCATAGACTATCAAACCATTTAAGGAAAGTATAACCTATCAAATTATCATCTAAGTTAAAATTATTATTCATGATAAGAATAACAACAAGATAGTAATCCTAGAATTCATAAGCATAACCTATCAAACCATTTAAGATAAGCATAGATTATCAAATTCTTCTTCTACCGATTAGTTCTCTAGTTGATTATCCTAAACATGAATATTTTAAGTGTAAGAGAATAATTTGCATAATATAAAGAAAATTAGACTAGCATCATACAATTCTAAGATTCCTACAAGAATTAATTTCACATCTTAAGAAATAAAAGCAATAAGAAAAAGAACTAATTACAAAAATAAAAAGAAAAGAAAAATCTAAACTATGAACAAGTAATAAATCTAGCTAAAAAGAATTAAAATCTAAACTACAAAATATATTACAAAAATTAAATGCAAGAAAATAAATCTACTCTACAAATTAAAGTGCAAAAAGAAATAAAAAGATAAGAAAATAAATCTACACTACAAACATGAATGTAAATCTAACTAATAAGCAATAATAAAGAAATTACTAAAAAGAAATAAAAGAGAAAAATAAAAGAAATACAAACCTTCAAATTGCTCTTCATCTCCATCCTCATCATTCAACAAAGAGGAGAAAAGATAAATTTAAAGTGGAGAAAAATTATTATTATTAATTATAATAAAAGTTATAATTTTTGGAAGGCCTTCTTAATTAAGAGTAGCCCTCCTCTCCAAATGGAGTTACAAAATTTTTCACACCTCTAACCCCTCACTCTCTACCCCTATTTATAGTAAACATCAGTAAATAAGAGCCTTTGGATTGAAATCTTATCCAAAAATAATAAATTTTAGCCATTAATCTGTAACAGAACGTCGATGGTATCGATACCAGCATCGATAGGGGTATCGATGCTGGCATCGATGCCCCCATCAATGCCTTGTCCTCTCTGGTTGCTATCCGCTAAATCCTCTTGGGTTTGCTCTTGGTCTTGGGCCTTGGGCTTTTGCTTGGACTTTTGGCATTTTTCTTGATTTTCCACTGGGCTTTGATTTATTTCTTCATTAAATATTTGAAAGAATTCATTTGGCTTCATGGGCTTCATTTCTTTATTAAATCAAGGGCTTTTTGTTGAGAGATGAGAGTTTTGAGATTTATTCTTTATTAACCTGCAATTAAAGATAAAAATAATCATTAGTGGTATATTTATTCATATAAAATAGATAATGAGGGTATAAAATTATAATAAAATGTGATTATCAAATACCCCCACACCTAAACTTTTGCTAGTCCTCTAGCAAAGAAAATAAAAAGAAAATCCTAACTCACTTTCGCAGGAATCGCGGTTGTATTTAGCGCATACAATAAGCCTTTAAACCCCTAGGTTACCCTAGTAGACGAGTTGTAGTCTCGTGAGTGTTTACAGTAAATATACCCACAAAATTTGGTCAACTTGCCAAGTTAAATAAGTTAGTAAATAACTAATTTTTCTTGATATATTTAGACATTCTAATTGAAGCTAGTTAATAATCAAGAAAATATTTTTATATATAACTCCAATGTAAATCTATTAGAAAATCTTTTTTATTATAGCAATACAAACCAAGTCAAATCTTAGAGATTTAATTCAAAAGTTTTGAAAAGAACATGCTAACTCTTTGTTTTAAATAACTTTCAAGTCTCTTGATCAAAAATTATTTTTCAAGACCATATTTACAAAATAACAATATATATATAAAAAATGGTTAGTGTTATATATATATATATATTTTTTTTTTTCACTCTCTATTAGAAAATCATTTCTTAAGAATTTTATTTGGAGTTATCATAAAAGGTGAACTTGAGTATGTCACTAACTAGAATTAGAAAATTTAAAATCTATCAATTAGATCAATTATTATTTAACTCGATTAATTTGGCAAGTGACAATATTTTTATAATTTTTTTTAGAAAAAGGAAAAAAATGATAAAAATACAACTAAAAAGGGAAAAAAAGGGGAAAATATAATTTCCACCCCCACACCTAAATTTTACATTATTCTCAATGCAAATTCGCTGATGCACAAAGTAAAGCAGATAAAACTTGAAGAACTTACATTTGTTCGGTCGACAATGATGATAAGAATCTGTAATTACTGTTAGTATGAGGATGAAGAAATCAAATAATAGAAAACATTGTAATTATTTTTTCATTTTATTTTTTTATTATTTTTTATATTTTTTTTATAGATAATGAGGTTCATGAAGAACCAACACTTCTTCCTCTTCGAGCGTAGAAAATTCTAAAAATAGTTTTAGACGTTGACTATTTATTTTAAAAATGTTACCATTTTTAGGATTTTCTATCTCGACAGCCCCATGCGGAAAAACTTGTTTGACAAAAAATAGACCTGTCCATCTTGATCTTAATTTTCCAGGAAAAAGATGTAATTTTGAATTGTACAATAAAACTTTCTGTCCTGGAGAGAAATTTTTTCGTAAAATTGATTTGTCATGAAAAATCTTGGTTTTTTCTTTATAAATTTTTGAGTTTATGTATGTATCATTTCTAATTTCTTCCAACTCATTTATTTGGAGCAATCTGTTTTTACCTACCGAGTCTGAGTCAAAATTTAACAGTTTTATTGCCCACATTGCTCGATGCTCTAACTCCATTGGTAGGTGACAAGCTTTT
Organism: Asparagus kiusianus; assembly: GCA_022839385.1. Taxonomy (NCBI): domain Eukaryota; kingdom Viridiplantae; phylum Streptophyta; class Magnoliopsida; order Asparagales; family Asparagaceae; genus Asparagus; species Asparagus kiusianus. The sequence continues at coordinate 141,308 of BQKN01065898.1, read as the reverse complement.
CCAAACACTAGTCTATATGGTGACATCCCTAAATTAGCCTTGAAAGCTGTTCTATATGCCTACAGAGCATCACATAATTTTGCAGACCAATCTTTTCTGTTATGATTAACTATTTTTTCTAAGATTTGTTTGATCTGCCTGTTTGTGATATCTACTTGTCCACTGGTTTGGGGGTGATAAGGAGTTGATAATTTGTGTGTGATTGAATATTTTCTCATCAAAGCCTCAAAAGAATGGTTACAGAAATGTGTACCGTTGTCACTGATGATCACTCGGGGTACTCCAAACCGTGCAAAAATGTTCTCTTTTAAAAACTTGACAACGACCTTGTTGTCATTAGTTTTGCAAGCTACCGCCTCAACCCATTTTGACATTTATTCGACAGCTACTAGAATGTAAACATTTCCAAAAGAATTTGGAAATGGTCCCATGACATCGATACCCCACAGATCAAAAAGTTCAACAGATAAGATGAGTTGTAAGGGCATCATATTTCTTCTAGTGACTTTCCCTAAAAGCTGACAGCGGTTACAGGTTTTGCAAAACTTGTATGAATCCTTAAAAAGAGTGGGCCAATATAGCCCAGATTGGAGAATTTTTTAGCTGTTTTCTTGGGCCAAAGTAGCCCCCACATGCTTGCTCATGACAAAAGGATAGAACACACCTAGTTTCTTCAGTGGGAACATACCTCCTAAAGATCTGATCAGGATAGTATTTGAACAGATATGGATCATCCCGATAAAAGTATTTTACTTGGAAGAGAAAATGAGATCAATCCTGTTTGGACCAATGAGAAGGGATCTGGTTCATGACAATGTAGTTCACAATGTCGGCGAACCATGGAACAGATTGGATTTCTAGGAGTTGTTCATCTGGAAAATTTTCATTGATCGGGACGGTTGATGTTGGTGCATTTGGGAGTCGAGAGAGGTGATCTGCTACGGGGTTCTCTGTTCCCCTTCTGTCAAGAATTTGAATGTCAAACTTTTAAAGAAGGAGAATCCATCTAATGAGTCATGCTTTAGCATCCTTTTTGGTTAAAAGATACTTTAGTGCGGTATGATCTGTGAAAACTTTGGTTAAGGAACCAATGAGGTAGGACCTGAATTTTTCTAAGACAAAGACTACAGCTAAAAACTCTTTTTCTGTGACAGAGTAATTTTGCTGGGCATCATTCAGAGTCCTACTGGCATAGTAAATCACATGCGGTTTTCCATCAAACCGTTATCCTAAAACAGCACCAATCATAGAATCAGATGCATCACACATCAGTTCGAAGGGTAAGGTCCAGTCCGATGCATGAATGATAGGAGCTGTGGTTAGCTCCTTTTTTCAGAAATTCAAAAGCTTTGAGGCAGTCGGGAGAGAAGACAAATGATGTATCCTTGGCTAAGAGATTGGTCAAGGGTCTAGAAATTTTGTTGAAATCCTTGATGAAACGTCGGTAAAATCCAGCATGACCAAGAAACGATCTGACATATTTGACTATTTTTGGAGGAGGGAGATTGGAAATGAGATCTACCTTAGCTTTGTCCACTTCGATTCCCCTATTGGAAACTACATGTCTAAGACAATGCCTTGTTTGACCATAAAATGACATTTCTCCTAATTGAGAGTCAGATTTTTCTCCCTACACTGTTCTAGGACCAGTTTAAGATGATGCAAACATTAGAAAATGTGTCACCAAAAATGGAAAAGTCGTCCATGAAAATTTTGAGGAATCTCTCTACTATGTCAGAAAAAATACTGATCATGCAGCGTTGGAAAGTGGCAGGTGCATTACACAGCCCAAAAGGTATGCGTCGGTATGCGAATGTTCCATACGGGCAAGTGAATGTGGTTTTCTCCTGATCTTCGGGAGCGATAGGGATTTGATTGTAACCTGAATATCCATCCAGGAAACAATAGAACTCGTGTCCTGCTAAACGCTCTAACATTTGGTCAATGAAAGGAAGAGGGAAGTGATCTTTCCGAGTGGCTAAGTTGAGTTTTCTGTAGTCAATACAAACTCACCATCCAGTTTGGATTCGAGTGGGAATCAGCTCATTAGCCTCATTTTGGATCACGGTGATCCCAGATTTCTTTAAAACAACTTGGACCGGACTCACCCATGAAAAATGGGATAAATGATCTCATGATCGAGACATTTCAGAATGTCTTTCCTAACAGCTTCTTTCATCACTGGGTTTAACCTACATTGAGGATCTCTAGTAGGTTTGGCGTCATCTATCAAATGGATTCGATGTTGAATAATGGTTAAACTAATCCCTTTGATATCAGCCATGGTCCATCCAATGGCTTCCCTATTCTCTCTTAAAACATCTAAGAGAGCTTCCTTTTGATCGGTAGTCAAATCAGAAGAAATGATAACTGGTAAAGACTCGTTCTCCCCTAAGTAGGCATACTCTAGATTTTCAGGTAGAGGTTTGAGCTCTAACTTAGGGGGTTCCTCCACAGATGGGTGAAGCTGGACTCGGGGTTCTATCTCCAAAGGTTCTCATTGTCAGCCAACAGTAGAAACATGATTGACCAGCAGTTCTATCTCTAGTTCGTCATCAGAAAGCTCCTCAATCATTAAATCAGATGCATTTGAATCAGACTCACACTCTCCCTCTTGTTGTTCACTTGATATTCCTTGAATGAAATTCACTTCCATAGGTTCATCAGATGGATCACTAGGCTGCCTTCCTAGGTTAAAGATATTGAGGTCAACAGTCATATTCCCAAAAGATAGTTTCATCTGACCGGTTTTACAATTGATCAAAGCATTTAAGGTGGCTAAGAACGGTCTTCCTAGAATGACGGGGATTTGACTTTTGAGATTGGAAACGGGCTGCGTTTCTAAGATAATAAAATCAACAGAGAAAATGAACTCTCCAACTTTGATCAGAACATCCTCTACCTCTCCTTTGGGAATTTTTACAAATCTATCAGCTAACTGTAGAGTACATCTTGTTGATTTAAGTTCTCCTACACCTAGCTGTTGATAGACTGAATAAGGAAGGAGGTTGACGCTGGCTCCCAAGTATAGAAGTGCCTTATCAATATGAGTGTTACCTATGACGCATGGAATTGTGGGACAATCAGGGTCCTTATATTTTAACATTTCTAGGATTTTCTGGCTAAGAAGACTTTCTTGGGGACATTGGTTGTTCTTTTCTTAGTGCATAAGTCCTTCAATAACTTTGCATAAGAGGGGATTTGTTCGATTGCATCTAGGAGAGGGATGCTGATCATTACATGTTTAAACATTTCTAGGATTTTCTCAACCTGCGGGGAGTTTTTCCTAGGTTTGAGTCTATCTGGAAAGGTGGCAACGTGTTAGACCCTAGAGGGGGGGTGATTAGGGTCTTATGCTAATCTAATCCGATTAAATATCAATTAATTATCAAGTTATCCTAGCAAGTATGAAATACAACAAGATATATGAGCTAGGATAAGCAATATGAACAATGAGATATATCCTATATGATGAAATATATATGCAAGGATGTATAAACTAACACAAGATGATATATCCTACAAAAGAGATATACAATA